>MU269990.1:22692779-22945279 GCA_021432705.1 Caranx ignobilis
AGTGATAAATGAGAAATCTATATAAGTTACATATAAATAAAAAACAAGGACTCTTAAAATGGTTGAGGAATGAGCTGAATTGTTGGAAATAATGAGAAAAAGTTGAAATCCTTCAAAGTAAAATGTAAGGGTTGAAGAGGTGGAAAAGCCAAAAGTCAGGACAAGAAGAAGCTCCAAATCCTGAAATCTCCATTAGGAGAACAAACTGATGTGTATGAAATAGAAAGAAAGTGTTGATGAGATGTTTAAACACTCCCCTCAAAGGTTTAAAATCATTGAGAGGCTGATTAGAGAGAGAGAGAGAGAGAAGGAGAAAGAGAGAGAGAGAGAGAGGGAGAAAGAGAGAGAGAGAATGTGTGTGTGTGTGTGTGTGTGTGTGTAAGTGAGAGAGAGAGTAAGAGAGAGGGGGAGAGAGAGAGAGAGAAAAAATGTGTGTGTGTGTGTGTGTGTAAGTGAGAGAGAGAGTAAGAGAGAGGGGGAGAGAGAGAGAGACAAAGTGTGTGTGTGTGTGTGTAAGTGAGAGAGAGAGTAAGAGAGAGGGGGAGAGAGAGAGAGAGAGAGAGTGTGTGTGTGTGTGTGTGTGTGTGTGCATGTGCATGTGCTCAGAGGTTGCCATGGTGACTTTAACTACTTGATGAGAAAGGGGTCCATGAACCCCTCAAACTGCTCCAATTATAGACAAATCTGTACCTAATATGAGCGAAAACTTTATATGTTTGGATCCATAAGACCTTCCTGAACGCAAACATGTCTTTTTGGTGTTTCTAGAGTAAAAATTGTTGAAAATATCGTGAGTTAGAAACAGGCAGCATTTCTGCTTTTCTCCAAAAATCAGCTCCTACTTTTGTATGGGAGTGAATGAGCAGCAGGGAGGCACCAGGCTGCACGGAGAGGCCCACAATTCAAATTCTGTAAGTCTCTCTGCTTTTTTGAGCACATTGTGAGAGCTAGAACAAGTTGGACTACAACTGTGGAGAAAATCATGTGTGTACAGTTTAATTTGTGGCCAGGAGGACGAGAGAAAGAGAAATGTTTCAGACGATTTTTAGACTCTCTCCCACTCTAGCTGATGATGTCACCCACTCTAGCCCTGAACATTCCGCGCAATACACACCCATTATAAACTTGAATTTTCTCCAAAATTTCAATGATTTTTAAACTGTCAGAAATCAGAAAGTGTTGAAGATATCAATAAGCTGAATTAGAGATGAATAGTTGAAGGTTTTGTGAACGTTTTAGAAGTTAAATGAAGTCTGTAGCTGGAAGTATGCTGAAGCAGTAGAGGTTCAAAGAAGGGGAAGATTTGAAGAGTTTGAAGGCTGTTCCAATGCATTTCTAATGAGAGTAAAATTTCAGAAAAGTATGAATATTTTGAAAAATATGAATAGTACGAAAAAGTTGTATACACCCGATAATCTCCAGAAGAAGCTGAACGTTTTGATGTATGAATTGTTTGAATAGTACAAAGTATGTAGAAGTAGTAGGAGACCCAAAAACGGAAGAAGAAGTAAGAACTAGAAAAAGCATTCCCAAGAAGGGAATGCGGGTGAATGCTGAAAGCAGCTGAATGACATTGCTGAAGCAATGCTGAATGAGCTGAAGAAATTGTTAAAACAAAGCTGAATTAGCATAAGAAACAGCTGAAGTAATATTGAAAAGGCTGATGCTAAAGTTGAAACATATAACTTGTACCAGTGATAAAATAGCTGAAGCAATAAGTGAGAATAGATTAAAAAGTAGTACTCGGAAGAAGGAGGCTGATTTTGTATGAAATGGTTGGAAATTAAACTGATAGAAAGAGGAAAGGAGAGGAGAATAGAGACATGAATGAGAGAATAGAGGAAAGGAGATGAGAAAAGGAGAGGAGATGACGAGAGAAGGAGAGGAGAATAGCAGAGAGGAGGAGAGGAGAAGAAGAGGAAAGGAGAGGAGAATAGAGACGTGAATGAGAGAATAGAGGAGAGGAGAAGAAAGGAGATGAGAAGGAGAATAGAGAAGAGGATAAGGAGGGGAGAGAAGGACAGGAGAAGGAGAGGAAAGGAGAGGAGAGGGGAATAGAGGATAAGCATGAAAAAACATTGAGGCCTAGCTCTCTCAGATATATAAATATATATAATACACTGACAGCTTGAAAACATTGTTAAGCATATATTAACAGAGATGAAGCAATATCTCAAGAGTAAAAGTAGAACTTGTAAGCAGGAGGCTGAATGAAGAGGCTCAGAAATGCCTGGATTGTTAAAGATAAGCGTTAAACATTGTTAGAAAATCTATATAAGTTACATATAAATAAAAAATAAGAACTCTTAAAATGGTTGAGGAATGGGCTGAATTGTTGGAAATACTGAGAAAAAGTTTAAATCCTTCAAAGTAAAATGTAAGGGTTGAAGAGGTGGAAAAGCCAAAAGTCAGGACAAGAAGAAGCTCCAAATCCTGAAATCTCCATTAGGAGAACAAACTGATGTGTATGAAATAGAAAGAAAGTGTTGATGAGATGTTTAAACACTCCCCTCAAAGATTTAAAATCATTGAGAGGCTGATTAGAGAGAGAGAGAGAGAGGGGAGAGAGAGAGAGAGAGAGAGAAAGTGTGTGTGTGTGTGTCTAAGTGAGAGAGAGAGTAAGAGAGAGGGGGGAGAGAGAGAGAGAGAGAAAGTGTGTGTGTGTGTGTTTAAGTGAGAGAGTGAGTAAGAGAGAGGGGGAGAGAGAGAGAAAGTGTGTGTGTGTGTGTGTGTGTGTCAGTGAGAGAGAGTAAGAGAGAGGGGGGGTGAGAGAGAGTCGTGTGTGTGTGTGTGTGTGCATGTGCTCAGAGGTTGCCATGGTGACTTTAACTACTTGATGAGAAAGGGGTCCATGAACCCCTCAAACTGCTCCAATTTTAGACAAATCTGTACCTAATATGAGTGAAAACTTTATATGTTTGGATCCATAAGACCTTCCTGAACGCAAACATGTCTTTTTGGTGTTTCTAGAGTAAAAATTGTTGAAAATATCGCGAGTTA
Source organism: Caranx ignobilis (assembly GCA_021432705.1). Lineage (NCBI taxonomy): Eukaryota > Metazoa > Chordata > Actinopteri > Carangiformes > Carangidae > Caranx > Caranx ignobilis. Next base: position 22,695,780 of record MU269990.1, read on the forward strand.
GAAACAGGCAACATTTCTGCTTTTCTCCAAAAATCAGCTCCTACTTTTACATGGGAGTGAATGAGCAGCAGGGAGGCACCAGGCTGCACTGAGAGGCCCACAATTCAAATTCTGTAAGTCTCTCTGCTTTTTTGAGCACATTGTGAGAGCTAGGACAAGTTTGACTACAACTGTGGAGAAAATCATGTGTGTACAGTTTAATTTGTGGCCAGGAGGACGAGAGAAAGAGAAAAGTTTCAGACGATTTTTAGACTCTCTCCCACTCTAGCTGATGATGTCACCCACTCTAGCCCTGAACATTCCGCGCAATACACACCCATTATAAACTTGAATTTTCTCCAAAATTTCAATGATTTTTAAACTGTCAGAAATCAGAAACTGTTGTAGATATCAATAAGCTGAATAATCGATCAATAGTTGAAAATTTTGTGAACATTTGAAAGGTTGAATGAAGTCTGTAGCTGAAAGTATGCTGAAGTGGTTGAAGTTCAAAGAAGCGGAAGATTTGAAGGATTTGAAGACCGTTTCAATGCATTTCTATGGAAAAAAAAAATCAGAAAAAGTTAAATATTTTAAAAAGTATAAATAGTATGAAAAAGTTGAATACAAGCACACCGATCCAGAAAAAGGCGCACGTTTTGATATATGAATTGTTGAAATAGCACAAAGTATGAAGGACTAGTTACACAGACAAAAACGGCAGAATCTGAAAGAATAATAAGTATAAAGAAAATGGCCGACAGGAAGAACAATAGTGTGAATGCTTCCAGCATTCACCCTAATAACTAGAAAAAGCATTCCCAAGAAGGGAATGCGGGTGAATGCTGAAAGCAGCTGAATGACATTGCTGAAGCAATGCTGAATGAGCTAAAGAAATTGTTGAAACAAAGCTGAATTAGCTGAAGAAACAGCTGAAGTAATATTGAAAAGGCTGATGCCAAAGCTGAAGTGTATAACTTGTACCAGTGCTAAAATACCTGAAGCAATAAGTGAGAATAGATTAAAAAGTAGTACTCGGAAGAAGGAGGCAGATTTTGTATGAAACGGTTGGCAATTACTTGAATTGTTGAAGATTAGTATGAAGAGTAGGTTAGCTGAAGAAAAGTCTGAGTGATAAATGAGAAATCTATATAAGTTACATATAAATAAAAAATAAGAACTCTTAAAATGGTTGAGGAATGAGCTGAATTGTTGGAAATAATGAGAAAAAGTTTAAATCCTTCAAAGTAAAATGTAAGGGTTGAAGAGGTGGAAAAGCCAAAAGTCAGGACAAGAAGAAGCTCCAAATCCTGAAATCTCCATTAGGAGAACAAACTGATGTGTATGAAATAGAAAGAAAGTGTTGATGAGATGTTTAAACACTCCCCTCAAAGGTTTAAAATCATTGAGAGGCTGATTAGAGAGAGGGAGAAAGAGAGAGAGAGAGAGAGAGAGAGAAAATGTGTGTGTGTGTGTGTGAGTGAGAGAGAGAGTGAGACAGAGAGGGAGAGAGTGTGTGTGTGTGTATGTCTGTGTCTGTGTGTGTGTTTAAGTGAGAGAGAGAGTAAGAGAGAGGGGGAGAGAGAGAGAGAAAGTGTGTGTGTGTCTGTGTGTGTTTAAGTGAGAGAGAGAGTAAGAGAGAGGGGGAGAGAGACAGAGAAAGTGTGTGTGGCTGTGTGTGTGTGTGTGTGTGTAAGTGAGAGAGAGAGAGTAAGAGAGAGGGAGAGAGAGAGAGAGAGAGTCTTGTGTGTGTGTGTGTGTGTGTGTGTGTGTGTGTGTGTGTGTGTGTGTGTGTGTGTGTGTGTGCATGTGCTCAGAGGTTGCCATGGTGACTTTAACTACTTGATGAGAAAGGGGTCCATGAACCCCTCAAACTGCTCCAATTTCAGACAAATCTGTACCTAATATGAGTGAAAACTTGATATGTTTGGATCCGTAAGACCTTCCTGAACGCAAACATGTCTTTTTGGTGTTTCTGGAGTAAAAATTGTTGAAGATATCGCGAGTTAGAAACAGGCAGCATTTCTGCTTTTCTCCAAAAATCAGCTCCTATTTTTGTATGGGAGTGAATGAGCAGCAGGGAGGCACCAGGCTGCACTGAGAGGCCCACAATTCAAATTCTGTAAGTCTCTCTGCTTTTTTGAGCACATTGTGAGAGCTAGAACAAGTTTGACTACAACTGTGGAGAAAATCATGTGTGTACAGTTTAATTTGTGGCCAGGAGGACGAGAGAAAGAGAAAAGTTTCAGACGATTTTTAGACTCTCTCCCACTCTAGCTGATGATGTCACCCACTCTAGCCCTGAACATTCCGCGCAATACACACCCATTATAAACTTGAATTTTCTCCAAAATTGCAATGATTTTTAAACTGTCAGAAATCAGAAACTGTTAAAGATATCAATAAGCTGAATTAGAGATGAATAGTTGAAAGTTTTGTGAACGTTTTAGAAGTTAAATGAAGTCTGTAGCTGGAAGTATGCTGAAGCAGTAGAGGTTCAAAGAAGGGGAAGATTTGAAGAGTTTGAAGGCTGTTCCAATGCATTTCTAATGAGAGTAAATTTTCAGAAAAGTATGAATATTTCAAAAAATATGAATAGTACGAAAAAGTTGAATACACCCGATAATCTCCAGAAGAAGCTGAACGTTTTGATGTATGAATTGTTTGAATAGTACAAAGTATGTAGAAGTAGTAGGAGACCCAAAAAAGGAAGAAGAAGTAAGAATAATAATAACTAGAAAAAGCATTCCCAAGAAGGGAATGCGGGTGAATGCTGAAAGCAGCTGAATGACATTGCTGAAGCAATGCTGAATGAGCTGAAGAAATTGTTAAAACAAAGCTGAATTAGCTGAAGAAACAGCTGAAGTAATATTGAAAAGGCTGACGCCAAAGCTGAAGTGTATAACTTGTACCAGTGCTAAAATACCTGAAGCAATAAGTGAGAATAGATTAAAAAGTAGTACTCGGAAGAAGGAGGCAGATTTTGTATGAAACGGTTGGCAATTACTTGAATTGTTGAAGATTAGTATGAAGAGTAGGTTAGCTGAAGAAAAGTCTGAGTGATAAATGAGAAATCTATATAAGTTACATATAAATAAAAAATAAGAACTCTTAAAATGGTTGAGGAATGAGCTGAATTGTTGGAAATAATGAGAAAAAGTTGAAATCCTTCAAAGTAAAATGTAAGGGTTGAAGAGGTGGAAAAGCCAAAAGTCAGGACAAGAAGAAGCTCCAAATCCTGAAATCTCCATTAGGAGAACAAACTGATGTGTATGAAATAGAAAGAAAGTGTTGATGAGATGTTTAAACACTCCCCTCAAAGGTTTAATATCATTGAGAGGCTGATTAGATAGAGGGAGAAGAGAGAGAGAGAGAGAGGAGGAGAGAGAGAGAGAGAGAGAGAAAGTGTGTGTGTGTGTCTAAGTGAGAGAGAGAGTAAGAGAGAGGGGGGAGAGAGAGAGAGAGAAAGTGTGTGTGTGTGTGTTTGTGTGTGTTTAAGTGAGAGTGAGTAAGAGAGAGGGGGGAGAGAGAGAGAAAGTGTGTGTGTGTGTGTGTGTGTGTGTGTGTGTGTGTGTGTGCATGTGCTCAGAGGTTGCCATGGTGACTTTAACTACTTGATGAGAAAGGGGTCCATGAACCCCTCAAACTGCTCCAAGTTTAGACAAATATGTACCTAATATGAGTGAAAACTTTATATGTTTGGATCCATAAGACCTTCCTGAACGCAAACATGTCTTTTTGGCGTTTCTAGAGTAAAAATTGTTGAAAATATCGCGAGTTAGAAACAGGCAGCATTTCTGCTTTTCTCCAAAAATCAGCTCCTACTTTTGCATGGGAGTGAATGAGCAGCAGGGAGGCACCGGGCTGCACTGAGAGGCCCAAAATTCAAATTCTGTAAGTCTCTCTGCTTTTTTGAGCACATTGTGAGAGCTAGAACAAGTTTGACTACAACTGTGGAGAAAATCATGTGTGTACAGTTTAATTTGTGGCCAGGAGGACGAGAGAAAGAGAAAAGTTTCAGACAATTTTTAGACTCTCTCCCACTCTAGCTGATGATGTCACCCACTCTAGCCCTGAACATTCCGCGCAATACACACCCATTATAAACTTGAATTTTCTCCAAAATTTCAATGATTTTTAAACTGTCAGAAATCAGAAACTGTTGAAGATATCAATAAGCTGAATTAGAGATGAATAGTTGAAAGTTTTGTGAACGTTTTAGAAGTTAAATGAAGTCTGTAGCTGGAAGTATGCTGAAGCAGTAGAGGTTCAAAGAAGGGGAAGATTTGAAGAGTTTGAAGGCTGTTCCAATGCATTTCTAATGAGAGTAAAATTTCAGAAAAGTATGAATATTTTGAAAAATATGAATAGTACGAAAAAGTTGAATACACCCGATAATCTCCAGAAGAAGCTGAACGTTTTGATGTATGAATTGTTTGAATAGTACAAAGTATGTAGAAGTAGTAGGAGACCCAAAAACGGAAGAAGAAGTAAGAATAATAATAACTAGAAAATTCCCTCTGGGAAATTTTGAAAGGGCCACGGGGGGCTACTGCCGGGGGTACCATCTCTGTCAACATGGGAATCAAACCCACCACCAAACTAATCAGACAGACACATCATCATCATGTACTGAGCACTGATATTGAGGAGCCATAATCACATTAAGTCACCTGTGTGTTTGTGTAACTGTAATCACATGAAGTTACCTGTGGTGTGTGTGTGTGTGTGGGTGTGTGTAACTGTAATCACATGAAGTTACCTGTGGTGTGTGTGTGAGAGAGAGAGAGAGTGAGAGAGGAGTGCGCGCATACGCGCGCATGTGTGTGTATGTGTGTGTGTGTGTGTGTACCTGTAACTGTAATGGCATTAAGTTACCTGTGGGGTGTGTGTTAGTGTGTGTGTGTGTGTGTGTGTGTTAGTGAGTGTGTGTTAATTAAAGAGCCAGAATAACATGTAGTAAAAATCGTAAATTTAAGTGTAATAATTTGAAGAGTTGAAGTCTGCTGCAATACACTGGGGAAAAAATTTAAGTCTACTCAAATACACTGGAAACTGACAGAAGAACATTGTAAGAAATAGATAGATAGATAGATAGATAGACAGATAGGTGTGTGTGTATGTGTCTGTGTGTGTGTGGCTGACTTGATACTCAGATCTATAACGAGCTGCATGTGTCAGTCTGATCTTAACGAGCTCCACCTGTAACCAACTGGTGGTTGCCAATGACGACCGAGCCACCCTAGCCAGAGAGAGACAGAAACGTGGAGAAAAAGGGCGATTTTCTCCCTCTGCGCTGGTCCCACATTTGGGCTTACACCGACAAAACGGTAGCTCCTATCAGAAGAAAAAGCAGACCCTGGGCGGTGTAAGGACTTCCTGAACACTTTGATATGCTTTTGGTGTTTCTACAGTAAATATTTTAGAGATGCGGGCGAGTTTCAAACAGGGGTCCCTTCTGCTTCTCTCAGAAAATCTTTGTATTAGAGTCAATGAGGAGCAGAGAGAGACATGACCGCACTGAGAGGCTCAGAATTTAAATTCTGTAAGTCTCTCTGCTTTGATGAGCACATTGTCAGAAACAGAACAAGTTTGTCTACAACTGTGGAAAAAATCATGTGTGTAGAGTGTAATTTGTGGCCGGGAGGACGAGAGAAAGAGAAAAGTTTCAGACAATTTCAGACAACTTCTCCCACTCTAGCTGATGATGTCACCCACTCTAACACGAACATTCCGTGCAATACACACCCATTATAAACTCAAAATTTCTCCAAAACTGATCATGGTCATTAAACAGTGATTGATCAAAAACTATATGACTTATCAAAACGTGGACTAATACACCAACACACAGGACTTGTGTCTACAGTTTAAAGTTTGAATGAAGTCTCTAGGTGAAAGTATGCTGAGCAGTAGACATTTGGAAAACTCCAATGATTTTTCTTTTTCGATCATTTTTTTTCGCCCGTTCCATTCATTCCTATGGAGAATTTTTCAAAGTTTTTTGCGACTTACGTCGCGAAAAATTCATATTTCGTAGAGAAAAGTAATAGCACACCGATCCCGATCGAACCGCACGTTTTGATATATAATTTGTCCTACAACTCCTCAAGCTGTAGGACGAGTTAAGTGCCGAAATTTTGGAGGAAGATGAAAAATAAGAAGAAGAAGAAGAGAAAAAACACGCAGTATAACAATAGTGCCTCGGGGCTTTGCCCCGAGGCACTGGCCCTACAGCTATTTTATAGCTGTAGGGCCAGTGCCTCGGTGCATTGCCCCGTGGCCCTAATAATAATAATAATAATAATAAAGATTTGAAGAACAATAGTGTGAATGCTTTCAGCATTCACCCTAACTAGAAAAAGCATTCCCAAGAAGGGAATGCGGGTGAATGCTGAAAGCAGCTGAATGACATTGCTGAAGCAATGCTGAATGAGCTGAAGAAATTGTTAAAACAAAGCTGAATTAGCTGAAGAAACAGCTGAAGTAATATTGAAAAGGCTGACGCCAAAGCTGAAGTGTATAACTTGTACCAGTGCTAAAATAGCTGAAGCAATAAGTGAGAATAGATTAAAAAGTAGTACTCGGAAGAAGGAGGCTGATTTTGTATGAAACGGTTGGCAATTACTTGAATTGTTGAAGATTAGTATGAAGAGTAGGTTAGCTGAAGAAAAGTCTGAGTGATAAATGAGAAATCTATATAAGTTACATATAAATAAAAAACAAGGGACTCTTAAAATGGTTGAGGAATGAGCTGAATTGTTGGAAATAATGAGAAAAAGTTGAAATCCTTCAAAGTAAAATGTAAGGGTTGAAGAGGTGGAAAAGCCAAAAGTCAGGACAAGAAGAAGCTCCAAATCCTGAAATCTCCATTAGGAGAACAAACTGATGTGTATGAAATAGAAAGAAAGTGTTGATGAGATGTTTAAACACTCCCCTCAAAGGTTTAAAATCATTGAGAGGCTGATTAGAGAGAGGAGAAAGAGAGTGAGAGAGAGAGAGAGAGAGAGAGAGAGAGAGAGGGAGAGAGAGAGAGTGAGACAGAGAGGGAGAGAGAGTGTGTGTGTGTGTATGTGTCTGTGTTTAAGTGAGAGAGAGAGTAAGAGAGAGGGGAGAGAGAGAGAGAGAGAGAGAGAGAGAAAGTGTGTGTGTGTCTGTGTGTGTTTAAGTGAGAGAGAGAGTAAGAGAGAGGGGGAGAGAGACAGAGAAAGTGTGTGTGTGTGTGTGTGTGTGTGTGTGTGTGTGTAAGTGAGAGAGAGAGAGTAAGAGAGAGGGGGAGAGAGAGAGAGAGAGTCTTTGTGTGTGTGTGTGTGTGTGTGTGCATGTGCTCAGAGGTTGCCATGGTGACTTTAACTACTTGATGAGAAAGGGGTCCATGAACCCCTCAAACTGCTCCAATTTCAGACAAATCTGTACCTAATATGAGTGAAAACTTGATATGTTTGGATCCGTAAGACCTTCCTGAACGCAAACATGGCCTTTTGGTGTTTCTAGAGTAAAAATTGTTGAAGATATCGCGAGTTAGAAACAGGCAGCATTTCTGCTTTTCTCCAAAAATCAGCTCCTACTTTTGTATGGGAGTGAATGAGCAGCAGGGAGGCACCAGGCTGCACTGAGAGGCCCACAATTCAAATTCTGTAAGTCTCTCTGCTTTTTTGAGCACATTGTGAGAGCTAGAACAAGTTGGACTACAACTGTGGAGAAAATCATGTGTGTACACTTTAATTTGTGGCCAGGAGGACGAGAGAAAGAGAAAAGTTTCAGCCGATTTTTAGACTCTCTCCCACTCTAGCTGATGATGTCACCCACTCTAGCCCTGAACATTCCGCGCAATACACACCCATTATAAACTTGAATTTTCTCCAAAATTTCAATGATTTTTTAACTGTCAGAAATCAGAAAGTGTTGAAGATATCAATAAGCTGAATTAGAGATGAATAGTTGAAAGTTTTGTGAACGTTTTAGAAGTTAAATGAAGTCTGTAGCTGGAAGTATGCTGAAGCAGTAGAGGTTCAAAGAAGGGGAAGATTTGAAGAGTTTGAAGGCTGTTCCAATGCATTTCTAATGAGAGTAAAATTTCAGAAAAGTATGAATATTTTGAAAAATATGAATAGTACGAAAAAGTTGTATACACCCGATAATCTCCAGAAGAAGCTGAACGTTTTGATGTATGAATTGTTTGAATAGTACAAAGTATGTAGAAGTAGTAGGAGACCCAAAAACGGAAGAAGAAGTAAGAATAATAATAATAATAATAATAATAAAGATTTGAAGAACAATAGTGTGAATGCTTTCAGCATTCACCCTAATAACTAGAAAAAGCATTCCCAAGAAGGGAATGCGGGTGAATGCTGAAAGCAGCTGAATGACATTGCTGAAGCAATGCTGAATGAGCTGAAGAAATTGTTGAAACAAAGCTGAATTAGCTGAAGAAACAGCTGAAGTAATATTGAAAAGGCTGACGCCAAAGCTGAAGTGTATAACTTGTACCAGCGCTAAAATACCTGAAGCAATAAGTGAGAATAGATTAAAAAGTAGTACTCGGAAGAATGAGGCTGATTTTGTATGAAACGGTTGGCAATTACTTGAATTGTTGAAGATTAGTATGAAGAGTAGGTTAGCTGAAGAAAAGTCTGAGTGATAAATGAGAAATCTATATAAGTTACATATAAATAAAAAATAAGAACTCTTAAAATGGTTGAGGAATGAGCTGAATTGTTGGAAATAATGAGAAAAAGTTAAATCCTTCAAAGTAAAATGTAAGGGTTGAAGAGGTGGAAAGCCAAAAGTCAGGACAAGAAGAAGCTCCAAATCCTGAAATCTCCATTAGGAGAACAAACTGATGTGTATGAAATAGAAAGAAAGTGTTGATGAGATGTTTCAACACTCCCCTCAAAGGTTTAAAATCATTGAGAGGCTGATTAGAGAGAGGGAGAAAGAGAGTGAGAGAGAGAGAGAGGGAGAAAGAGAGAGAGAGAATGTGTGTGTGTGTGTGTGTAAGTGAGAGAGAGAGTAAGAGAGAGGGGGAGAGAGAGAGAGAGAAAATGTGTGTGTGTGTAAGTGAGAGAGAGAGAGTAAGATAGAGGGGAGAGAGAGAGAGACAAAGTGTGTGTGTGTGTGTGTAAGTGAGAGAGAGAGTAAGAGAGAGGGGGAGAGAGAGGAGAGAGAGAGAGAGAGAGTGTGTGTGTGTGTGTGTGTGGTGTGTGTGTGTGTGTGCATGTGCTCAGAGGTTGCCATGGTGACTTTAACTACTTGATGAGAAAGGGGTCCATGAACCCCTCAAACTGCTCCAATTTTAGACAAATATGTACCTAATATGAGTGAAAACTTGATATGTTTGGATCCATAAGACCTTCCTGAACGCAAACATGTCTTTTGGTGTTTCTAGAGTAAAAATTGTTGAAAATATCGCGAGTTAGAAACAGGCAGCATTTCTGCTTTTCTCCAAAAATCAGCTCCTACTTTTGCATGGGAGTGAATGAGCAGCAGGGAGGCACCGGGCTGCACTGAGAGGCCCAAAATTCAAATTCTGTAAGTCTCTCTGCTTTTTTGAGCACATTGTGAGAGCTAGAACAAGTTGACTACAACTGTGGAGAAAATCATGTGTGTACAGTTTAATTTGTGGCCAGGAGGACGAGAGAAAGAGAAAAGTTTCAGACAATTTTTAGACTCTCTCCCACTCTAGCTGATGATGTCACCCACTCTAGCCCTGAACATTCCGCGCAATACACACCCATTATAAACTTGAATTTTCTCAGAAATTTCAATGATTTTTAAACTGTCAGAAATCAGAAAGTGTTGAAGATATCAATAAGCTGAATTAGAGATGAATAGTTGAAAGTTTTGTGAACGTTTTAGAAGTTAAATGAAGTCTGTAGCTGGAAGTATGCTGAAGCAGTAGAGGTTCAAAGAAGGGGAAGATTTGAAGAGTTTGAAGGCTGTTCCAATGCATTTCTAATGAGAGTAAAATTTCAGAAAAGTATGAATATTTTGAAAAATATGAATAGTACGAAAAAGTTGTATACACCCGATAATCTCCAGAAGAAGCTGAACGTTTTGATGTATGAATTGTTTGAATAGTACAAAGTATGTAGAAGTAGTAGGAGACCCAAAAACGGAAGAAGAAGTAAGAATAATAATAACTAGAAAAAGCATTCCCAAGAAGGGAATGCGGGTGAATGCTGAAAGCAGCTGAATGACATTGCTGAAGCAATGCTGAATGAGCTGAAGAAATTGTTAAAACAAAGCTGAATTAGCTGAAGAAACAGCTGAAGTAATATTGAAAAGGCTGACGCCAAAGCTGAAGTGTATAACTTGTACCAGTGCTAAAATAGCTGAAGCAATAAGTGAGAATAGATTAAAAAGTAGTACTCGGAAGAAGGAGGCTGATTTTGTATGAAACGGTTGGCAATTACTTGAATTGTTGAAGATTAGTATGAAGAGTAGGTTAGCTGAAGAAAAGTCTGAGTGATAAATGAGAAATCTATATAAGTTACATATAAATAAAAAATAAGAACTCTTAAAATGGTTGAGGAATGAGCTGAATTGTTGGAAATAATGAGAAAAAGTTTAAATCCTTCAAAGTAAAATGTAAGGGTTGAAGAGGTGGAAAAGCCAAAAGTCAGGACAAGAAGAAGCTCCAAATCCTGAAATCTCCATTAGGAGAACAAACTGATGTGTATGAAATAGAAAGAAAGTGTTGATGAGATGTTTAAACACTCCCCTCAAAGGTTTAATATCATTGAGAGGCTGATTAGATAGAGGGAGAAAGAGAGAGGAGAGAGAGAGAGAGAGAGAGAAAGTGTGTGTGTGTGTCTAAGTGAGAGAGAGAGTAAGAGAGAGGGGGGAGAGAGAGAGAGAGAAGTGTGTGTTGTGTGTGTGTGTGCATGTGCTCAGAGGTTGCCATGGTGACTTTAACTACTTGATGAGAAAGGGGTCCATGAACCCCTCAAACTGCTCCAATTTTAGACAAATATGTAACTAATATGAGTGAAAACTTTATATGTTTGGATCCATAAGACCTTCCTGAACGCAAACATGTCTTTTTGGCGTTTCTAGAGTAAAAATTGTTGAAAATATCGCGAGTTAGAAACAGGCAGCATTTCTGCTTTTCTCCAAAAATCAGCTCCTACTTTTGCATGGGAGTGAATGAGCAGCAGGGAGGCACCGGGCTGCACTGAGAGGCCCAAAATTCAAATTCTGTAAGTCTCTGTGCTTTTTTGAGCACATTGTGAGAGCTAGAACAAGTTTGACTACAACTGTGGAGAAAATCATGTGTGTACAGTTTAATTTGTGGCCAGGAGGACGAGAGAAAGAGAAAAGTTTCAGACGATTTTTAGACTCTCTCCCACTCTAGCTGATGATGTCACCCACTCTAGCCCTGAACATTCCGCGCAATACACACCCATTATAAACTTGAATTTTCTCCAAAATTTCAATGATTTTTAACTGTCAGAAATCAGAAAGTGTTGAAGATATCAATAAGCTGAATTAGAGATGAATAGTTGAAAGTTTTGTGAACGTTTTAGAAGTTAAATGAAGTCTGTAGCTGGAAGTATGCTGAAGCAGTAGAGGTTCAAAGAAGGGGAAGATTTGAAGAGTTTGAAGGCTGTTCCAATGCATTTCTAATGAGAGTAAAATTTCAGAAAAGTATGAATATTTTGAAAAATATGAATAGTACGAAAAAGTTGTATACACCCGATAATCTCCAGAAGAAGCTGAACGTTTTGATGTATGAATTGTTTGAATAGTACAAAGTATGTAGAAGTAGTAGGAGACCCAAAAACGGAAGAAGAAGTAAGAATAATAATAACTAGAAAAAGCATTCCCAAGAAGGGAATGCGGGTGAATGCTGAAAGCAGCTGAATGACATTGCTGAAGCAATGCTGAATGAGCTAAAGAAATTGTTGAAACAAAGCTGAATTAGCTGAAGAAACAGCTGAAGTAATATTGAAAAGGCTGACGCCAAAGCTGAAGTGTATAACTTGTACCAGTGCTAAAATAGCTGAAGCAATAAGTGAGAATAGATTAAAAAGTAGTACTCGGAAGAAGGAGGCTGATTTTGTATGAAACGGTTGGCAATTACTTGAATTGTTGAAGATTAGTATGAAGAGTAGGTTAGCTGAAGAAAAGTCTGAGTGATAAATGAGAAATCTATATAAGTTACATATAAATAAAAAATAAGAACTCTTAAAATGGTTGAGGAATGAGCTGAATTGTTGTAAATAATGAGAAAAAGTTGAAATCCTTGAAAGTAAAATGTAAGGGTTGAAGAGGTGGAAAAGCCAAAAGTCAGGACAAGAAGAAGCTCCAAATCCTGAAATCTCCATTAGGAGAACAAACTGATGTGTATGAAATAGAAAGAAAGTGTTGATGAGATGTTTAAACACTCCCCTCAAAGGTTTAAAATCATTGAGAGGCTGATTAGAGAGAGGGAGAGAGAGAGAGAGAGAGAGAGAAAAGTGTGTGTGTGTGTGTGAGTGAGAGAGAGAGTGAGACAGAGAGGGAGAGAGTGTGTGTGTGTGTATGTCTGTGTCTGTGTGTGTGTTTAAGTGAGAGAGAGAGTAAGAGAGAGGGGGAGAGAGAGAGAGAGAGAGAAAGTGTGTGTGTGTCTGTGTGTGTTTAAGTGAGAGAGAGAGTAAGAGAGAGGGGGAGAGAGACAGAGAAAGTGTGTGTGGCTGTGTGTGTGTGTGTAAGTGAGAGAGAGTAAGAGAGAGGGGGAGAGAGAGAGAGAGAGTCTTGTGTGTGTGTGTGTGTGTGTGTGTGTGCATGTGCTCAGAGGTTGCCATGGTGACTTTAACTACTTGATGAGAAAGGGGTCCATGAACCCCTCAAACTGCTCCAATTTCAGACAAATCTGTACCTAATATGAGTGAAAACTTGATATGTTTGGATCCGTAAGACCTTCCTGAACGCAAACATGGCCTTTTGGTGTTTCTAGAGTAAAAATTGTTGAAGATATCGCGAGTTAGAAACAGGCAGCATTTCTGCTTTTCTCCAAAAATCAGCTCCTACTTTTGTATGGGAGTGAATGAGCAGCAGGGAGGCACCAGGCTGCACTGAGAGGCCCACAATTCAAATTCTGTAAGTCTCTCTGCTTTTTTGAGCACATTGTGAGAGCTAGAACAAGTTGGACTACAACTGTGGAGAAAATCATGTGTGTACACTTTAATTTGTGGCCAGGAGGACGAGAGAAAGAGAAAAGTTTCAGACGATTTTTAGACTCTCTCCCACTCTAGCTGATGATGTCACCCACTCTAGCCCTGAACATTCCGCGCAATACACACCCATTATAAACTTGAATTTTCTCCAAAATTTCAATGATTTTTTAACTGTCAGAAATCAGAAAGTGTTGAAGATATCAATAAGCTGAATTAGAGATGAATAGTTGAAAGTTTTGTGAACGTTTTAGAAGTTAAATGAAGTCTGTAGCTGGAAGTATGCTGAAGCAGTAGAGGTTCAAAGAAGGGGAAGATTTGAAGAGTTTGAAGGCTGTTCCAATGCATTTCTAATGAGAGTAAAATTTCAGAAAAGTATGAATATTTTGAAAAATATGAATAGTACGAAAAAGTTGTATACACCCGATAATCTCCAGAAGAAGCTGAACGTTTTGATGTATGAATTGTTTGAATAGTACAAAGTATGTAGAAGTAGTAGGAGACCCAAAAACGGAAGAAGAAGTAAGAATAATAATAATAATAATAATAATAATAAAGATTTGAAGAACAATAGTGTGAATGCTTCAGCATTCACCCTAATAAAGATTTGAAGAACAATAGTGTGAATGCTTTCAGCATTCACCCTAATAATAAAGATTTGAAGAACAATAGTGTGAATGCTTTCAGCATTCACCCTAATAATAATAATAATAAAGATTTGAAGAACAATAGTGTGAATGCTTTCAGCATTCACCCTAACTAGAAAAAGCATTCCCAAGAAGGGAATGCGGGTGAATGCTGAAAGCAGCTGAATGACATTGCTGAAGCAATGCTGAATGAGCTGAAGAAATTGTTAAAACAAAGCTGAATTAGCTGAAGAAACAGCTGAAGTAATATTGAAAAGGCTGACGCCAAAGCTGAAGTGTATAACTTGTACCAGTGCTAAAATAGCTGAAGCAATAAGTGAGAATAGATTAAAAAGTAGTACTCGGAAGAAGGAGGCTGATTTTGTATGAAACGGTTGGCAATTACTTGAATTGTTGAAGATTAGTATGAAGAGTAGGTTAGCTGAAGAAAAGTCTGAGTGATAAATGAGAAATCTATATAAGTTACATATAAATAAAAAATAAGAACTCTTAAAATGATTGAGGAATGAGCTGAATTAATGGAAATAATGAGAAAAAGTTTAAATCCTTCAAAGTAAAATGTAAGGGTTGAAGAGGTGGAAAAGCCAAAAGTCAGGACAAGAAGAAGCTCCAAATCCTGAAATCTCCATTAGGAGAACAAACTGATGTGTATGAAATAGAAAGAAAGTGTTGATGAGATGTTTAAACACTCCCCTCAAAGGTTTAAAATCATTGAGAGGCTGATTAGAGAGAGGGAGAAAGAGAGTGAGAGAGAGAGAGAGAGAGAGAGAGGGAGAGAGAGAGAGTGAGACAGAGAGGGAGAGAGAGTGTGTGTGTGTGTATGTGTCTGTGTTTAAGTGAGAGAGAGAGTAAGAGAGAGGGGGAGAGAGAGAGAGAGAGAGAAAGTGTGTGTGTGTGTCTGTGTGTGTTTAAGTGAGAGAGAGAGTAAGAGAGAGGGGGAGAGAGACAGAGAAAGTGTGTGTGTGTGTGTGTAAGTGAGAGAGAGAGAGTAAGAGAGAGGGGGAGAGAGAGAGAGAGAGTCTTTGTGTGTGTGTGTGTGTGTGTGCATGTGCTCAGAGGTTGCCATGGTGACTTTAACTACTTGATGAGAAAGGGGTCCATGAACCCCTCAAACTGCTCCAATTTAAGACAAATCTGTACCTAATATGAGTGAAAACTTTATATGTTTGGATCCGTAAGACCTTCCTGAACGCAAACATGGCCTTTTGGTGTTTCTAGAGTAAAAATTGTTGAAGATATCGCAAGTTAGAAACAGGCAGCATTTCTGCTTTTCTCCAAAAATCAGCTCCTACTTTTGCATGGGAGTGAATGAGCAGCAGGGAGGCACCAGGCTGCACTGAGAGGCCCACAATTCAAATTCTGTAAGTCTCTCTGCTTTTTTGAGCACATTGTGAGAGCTAGAACAAGTTGGACTACAACTGTGGAGAAAATCATGTGTGTACAGTTTAATTTGTGGCCAGGAGGACGAGAGAAAGAGAAAAGTTTCAGACGATTTTTAGACTCTCTCCCACTCTAGCTGATGATGTCACCCACTCTAGCCCTGAACATTCCGCGCAATACACACCCATTATAAACTTGAATTTTCTCCAAAATTTCAATGATTTTTAAACTGTCAGAAATCAGAAAGTGTTGAAGATATCAATAAGCTGAATTAGAGATGAATAGTTGAAAGTTTTGTGAACGTTTTAGAAGTTAAATGAAGTCTGTAGCTGGAAGTATGCTGAAGCAGTAGAGGTTCAAAGAAGGGGAAGATTTGAAGAGTTTGAAGGCTGTTCCAATGCATTTCTAATGAGAGTAAAATTTCAGAAAAGTATGAATATTTTGAAAAATATGAATAGTACGAAAAAGTTGTATACACCCGATAATCTCCAGAAGAAGCTGAACGTTTTGATGTATGAATTGTTTGAATAGTACAAAGTATGTAGAAGTAGTAGGAGACCCAAAAACGGAAGAAGAAGTAAGAATAACTAGAACTAGAAAAAGCATTCCCAAGAAGGGAATGCGGGTGAATGCTGAAAGCAGCTGAATGACATTGCTGAAGCAATGCTGAATGAGCTAGAGAAATTGTTAAAACAAAGCTGAATTAGCTGAAGAAACAGCTGAAGTAATATTGAAAAGGCTGACGCCAAAGCTGAAGTGTATAACTTGTACCAGTGCTAAAATAGCTGAAGCAATAAGTGAGAATAGATTAAAAAGTAGTACTCGGAAGAAGGAGGCTGATTTTGTATGAAACGGTTGGCAATTACTTGAATTGTTGAAGATTAGTATGAAGAGTAGGTTAGCTGAAGAAAAGTCTGAGTGATAAATGAGAAATCTATATAAGTTACATATAAATAAAAAATAAGAACTCTTAAAATGATTGAGGAATGAGCTGAATTGTTGGAAATAATGAGAAAAAGTTTAAATCCTTCAAAGTAAAATGTAAGGGTTGAAGAGGTGGAAAAGCCAAAAGTCAGGACAAGAAGAAGCTCCAAATCCTGAAATCTCCATTAGGAGAACAAACTGATGTGTATGAAATAGAAAGAAAGTGTTGATGAGATGTTTAAACACTCCCCTCAAAGGTTTAAAATCATTGAGAGGCTGATTAGAGAGAGGGAGAAAGAGAGTGAGAGAGAGAGAGAGAGAGAGAGAGAGGGAGAGAGAGAGAGTGAGACAGAGAGGGAGAGAGAGTGTGTGTGTGTGTATATGTCTGTGTCTGTGTTTAAGTGAGAGAGAGAGTAAGAGAGAGGGGGAGAGAGAGAGAGAGAGAGAGAGAGAAAGTGTGTGTGTGTCTGTGTGTGTTTAAGTGAGAGAGAGAGTAAGAGAGAGGGGGAGAGAGACAGAGAAAGTGTGTGTGTGTGTGTGTGTGTGTAAGTGAGAGAGAGAGAGTAAGAGAGAGGGGGAGAGAGAGAGAGAGAGTCTTTGTGTGTGTGTGTGTGTGTGTGTGCATGTGCTCAGAGGTTGCCATGGTGACTTTAACTACTTGATGAGAAAGGGGTCCATGAACCCTCAAACTGCTCCAATTTAAGACAAATCTGTACCTAATATGAGTGAAAACTTGATATGTTTGGATCCGTAAGACCTTCCTGAACGCAAACATGGCCTTTTGGTGTTTCTAGAGTAAAAATTGTTGAAGATATCGCGAGTTAGAAACAGGCAGCATTTCTGCTTTTCTCCAAAAATCAGCTCCTACTTTTGCATGGGAGTGAATGAGCAGCAGGGAGGCACCAGGCTGCACTGAGAGGCCCACAATTCAAATTCTGTAAGTCTCTCTGCTTTTTTGAGCACATTGTGAGAGCTAGAACAAGTTGGACTACAACTGTGGAGAAAATCATGTGTGTACAGTTTAATTTGTGGCCAGGAGGACGAGAGAAAGAGAAAAGTTTCAGACGATTTTTAGACTCTCTCCCACTCTAGCTGATGATGTCACCCACTCTAGCCCTGAACATTCCGCGCAATACACACCCATTATAAACTTGAATTTTCTCCAAAATTTCAATGATTTTTAAACTGTCAGAAATCAGAAAGTGTTGAAGATATCAATAAGCTGAATTAGAGATGAATAGTTGAAAGTTTTGTGAACGTTTTAGAAGTTAAATGAAGTCTGTAGCTGGAAGTATGCTGAAGCAGTAGAGGTTCAAAGAAGGGGAAGATTTGAAGAGTTTGAAGGCTGTTCCAATGCATTTCTAATGAGAGTAAAATTTCAGAAAAGTATGAATATTTTGAAAAATATGAATAGTACGAAAAAGTTGTATACACCCGATAATCTCCAGAAGAAGCTGAACGTTTTGATGTATGAATTGTTTGAATAGTACAAAGTATGTAGAAGTAGTAGGAGACCCAAAAACGGAAGAAGAAGTAAGAATAATAATAACTAGAAAAAGCATTCCCAAGAAGGGAATGCGGGTGAATGCTGAAAGCAGCTGAATGACATTGCTGAAGCAATGCTGAATGAGCTAAAGAAATTGTTGAAACAAAGCTGAATTAGCTGAAGAAACAGCTGAAGTAATATTGAAAAGGCTGACGCCAAAGCTGAAGTGTATAACTTGTACCAGCGCTAAAATACCTGAAGCAATAAGTGAGAATAGATTAAAAAGTAGTACTCGGAAGAAGGAGGCTGATTTTGTATGAAACGGTTGGCAATTACTTGAATTGTTGAAGATTAGTATGAAGAGTAGGTTAGCTGAAGAAAAGTCTGAGTGATAAATGAGAAATCTATATAAGTTACATATAAATAAAAAATAAGAACTCTTAAAATGGTTGAGGAATGAGCTGAATTGTTGGAAATAATGAGAAAAAGTTGAAATCCTTCAAAGTAAAATGTAAGGGTTGAAGAGGTGGAAAAGCCAAAAGTCAGGACAAGAAGAAGCTCCAAATCCTGAAATCTCCATTAGGAGAACAAACTGATGTGTATGAAATAGAAAGAAAGTGTTGATGAGATGTTTAAACACTCCCCTCAAAGGTTTAAAATCATTGAGAGGCTGATTAGAGAGAGGGAGAAAGAGAGAGAGAGAGAGAGAGAGAGGGAGAAAGAGAGAGAGAGAATGTGTGTGTGTGTGTGTAAGTGAGAGAGAGAGAGTAAGAGAGAGGGGAGAGAGAGAGAGACAAAGTGTGTGTGTGTGTGTGTAAGTGAGAGAGAGAGTAAGAGAGAGGGGGAGAGAGAGGGAGAGAGAGAGAGAGAGTGTGTGTGTGTGTGTGTGTGTGTGTGCATGTGCTCAGAGGTTGCCATGGTGACTTTAACTACTTGATGAGAAAGGGGTCCATGAACCCCTCAAACTGCTCCAATTTTAGACAAATATGTACCTAATATGAGTGAAAACTTGATATGTTTGGATCCATAAGACCTTCCTGAACGCAAACATGTCTTTTTGGTGTTTCTAGAGTAAAAATTGTTGAAAATATCGCGAGTTAGAAACAGGCAGCATTTCTGCTTTTCTCCAAAAATCAGCTCCTACTTTTGCATGGGAGTGAATGAGCAGCAGGGAGGCACCAGGCTGCACTGAGAGGCCCAAAATTCAAATTCTGTAAGTCTCTGTGCTTTTTTGAGCACATTGTGAGAGCTAGAACAAGTTTGACTACAACTGTGGAGAAAATCATGTGTGTACAGTTTAATTTGTGGCCAGGAGGACGAGAGAAAGAGAAAAGTTTCAGACGATTTTTAGACTCTCTCCCACTCTAGCTGATGATGTCACCCACTCTAGCCCTGAACATTCCGCGCAATACACACCCATTATAAACTTGAATTTTCTCAGAAATTTCAATGATTTTTAAACTGTCAGAAATCAGAAAGTGTTGAAGATATCAATAAGCTGAATTAGAGATGAATAGTTGAAAGTTTTGTGAACGTTTTAGAAGTTAAATGAAGTCTGTAGCTGGAAGTATGCTGAAGCAGTAGAGGTTCAAAGAAGGGGAAGATTTGAAGAGTTTGAAGGCTGTTCCAATGCATTTCTAATGAGAGTAAAATTTCAGAAAAGTATGAATATTTTGAAAAATATGAATAGTACGAAAAAGTTGTATACACCCGATAATCTCCAGAAGAAGCTGAACGTTTTGATGTATGAATTGTTTGAATAGTACAAAGTATGTAGAAGTAGTAGGAGACCCAAAAACGGAAGAAGAAGTAAGAATAATAATAATAATAATAATAAAGATTTGAAGAACAATAGTGTGAATGCTTTCAGCATTCACCCTAATAAAGATTTGAAGAACAATAGTGTGAATGCTTTCAGCATTCACCCTAATAATAATAACTAGAAAAAGCATTCCCAAGAAGGGAATGCGGGTGAATGCTGAAAGCAGCTGAATGACATTGCTGAAGCAATGCTGAATGAGCTGAAGAAATTGTTAAAACAAAGCTGAATTAGCTGAAGAAACAGCTGAAGTAATATTGAAAAGGCTGACGCCAAAGCTGAAGTGTATAACTTGTACCAGTGCTAAAATAGCTGAAGCAATAAGTGAGAATAGATTAAAAAGTAGTACTCGGAAGAAGGAGGCTGATTTTGTATGAAATGGTTGGCAATTACTTGAATTGTTGAAGATTAGTATGAAGAGTAGGTTAACTGAAGAAAAGTCTGAGTGATAAATGAGAAATCTATATAAGTTACATATAAATAAAAAATAAGAACTCTTAAAATGGTTGAGGAATGAGCTGAATTGTTGGAAATAATGAGAAAAAGTTTAAATCCTTCAAAGTAAAATGTAAGGGTTGAAGAGGTGGAAAAGCCAAAAGTCAGGACAAGAAGAAGCTCCAAATCCTGAAATCTCCATTAGGAGAACAAACTGATGTGTATGAAATAGAAAGAAAGTGTTGATGAGATGTTTAAACACTCCCCTCAAAGGTTTAAAATCATTGAGAGGCTGATTAGAGAGAGGGAGAAAGAGAGTGAGAGAGAGAGAGAGGGAGAAAGAGAGAGAGAGAATGTGTGTGTGTGTGTGTAAGTGAGAGAGAGAGTAAGAGAGAGGGGAGAGAGAGAGAGAGAGAAAATGTGTGTGTGTGTAAGTGAGAGAGAGAGAGTAAGAGAGAGGGGAGAGAGAGAGAGACAAAGTGTGTGTGTGTGTGTGTAAGTGAGAGAGAGAGTAAGAGAGAGGGGAGAGAGAGAGAGAGAGAGAGTGTGTGTGTGTGTGTGTGTGTGCATGTGCTCAGAGGTTGCCATGGTGACTTTAACTACTTGATGAGAAAGGGGTCCATGAACCCCTCAAACTGCTCCAATTTTAGACAAATATGTACCTAATATGAGTGAAAACTTGATATGTTTGGATCCATAAGACCTTCCTGAACGCAAACATGTCTTTTTGGTGTTTCTAGAGTAAAAATTGTTGAAAATATCGCGAGTTAGAAACAGGCAGCATTTCTGCTTTTCTCCAAAAATCAGCTCCTACTTTTGCATGGGAGTGAATGAGCAGCAGGGAGGCACCGGGCTGCACTGAGAGGCCCAAAATTCAAATTCTGTAAGTCTCTGTGCTTTTTTGAGCACATTGTGAGAGCTAGAACAAGTTGGACTACAACTGTGGAGAAAATCATGTGTGTACAGTTTAATTTGTGGCCAGGAGGACGAGAGAAAGAGAAAAGTTTCAGACGATTTTTAGACTCTCTCCCACTCTAGCTGATGATGTCACCCACTCTAGCCCTGAACATTCCGCGCAATACACACCCATTATAAACTTGAATTTTCTCCAAAATTTCAATGATTTTTAAACTGTCAGAAATCAGAAAGTGTTGAAGATATCAATAAGCTGAATTAGAGATGAATAGTTGAAAGTTTTGTGAACGTTTTAGAAGTTAAATGAAGTCTGTAGCTGGAAGTATGCTGAAGCAGTAGAGGTTCAAAGAAGGGGAAGATTTGAAGAGTTTGAAGGCTGTTCCAATGCATTTCTAATGAGAGTAAAATTTCAGAAAAGTATGAATATTTTGAAAAATATGAATAGTACGAAAAAGTTGTATACACCCGATAATCTCCAGAAGAAGCTGAACGTTTTGATGTATGAATTGTTTGAATAGTACAAAGTATGTAGAAGTAGTAGGAGACCCAAAAACGGAAGAAGAAGTAAGAATAATAATAATAACTAGAAAAAGCATTCCCAAGAAGGGAATGCGGGTGAATGCTGAAAGCAGCTGAATGACATTGCTGAAGCAATGCTGAATGAGCTAAAGAAATTGTTGAAACAAAGCTGAATTAGCTGAAGAAACAGCTGAAGTAATATTGAAAAGGCTGACGCCAAAGCTGAAGTGTATAACTTGTACCAGTGCTAAAATAGCTGAAGCAATAAGTGAGAATAGATTAAAAAGTAGTACTCGGAAGAAGGAGGCTGATTTTGTATGAAACGGTTGGCAATTACTTGAATTGTTGAAGATTAGTATGAAGAGTAGGTTAGCTGAAGAAAAGTCTGAGTGATAAATGAGAAATCTATATAAGTTACATATAAATAAAAAATAAGAACTCTTAAAATGATTGAGGAATGAGCTGAATTGTTGGAAATAATGAGAAAAAGTTTAAATCCTTCAAAGTAAAATGTAAGGGTTGAAGAGGTGGAAAAGCCAAAAGTCAGGACAAGAAGAAGCTCCAAATCCTGAAATCTCCATTAGGAGAACAAACTGATGTGTATGAAATAGAAAGAAAGTGTTGATGAGATGTTTAAACACTCCCCTCAAAGGTTTAAAATCATTGAGAGGCTGATTAGAGAGAGGGAGAAAGAGAGTGAGAGAGAGAGAGAGAGAGAGAGAGAGGGAGAGAGAGAGAGTGAGACAGAGAGGGAGAGAGAGTGTGTGTGTGTGTATATGTCTGTGTCTGTGTTTAAGTGAGAGAGAGAGTAAGAGAGAGGGGGAGAGAGAGAGAGAGAGAGAGAGAGAGAAAGTGTGTGTGTGTCTGTGTGTGTTTAAGTGAGAGAGAGAGTAAGAGAGAGGGGGAGAGAGACAGAGAAAGTGTGTGTGTGTGTGTGTGTGTGTAAGTGAGAGAGAGAGAGTAAGAGAGAGGGGGAGAGAGAGAGAGAGAGTCTTTGTGTGTGTGTGTGTGTGTGTGTGCATGTGCTCAGAGGTTGCCATGGTGACTTTAACTACTTGATGAGAAAGGGGTCCATGAACCCCTCAAACTGCTCCAATTTAGACAAATCTGTACCTAATATGAGTGAAAACTTGATATGTTTGGATCCGTAAGACCTTCCTGAACGCAAACATGGCCTTTTGGTGTTTCTAGAGTAAAAATTGTTGAAGATATCGCGAGTTAGAAACAGGCAGCATTTCTGCTTTTCTCCAAAAATCAGCTCCTACTTTTGCATGGGAGTGAATGAGCAGCAGGGAGGCACCAGGCTGCACTGAGAGGCCCACAATTCAAATTCTGTAAGTCTCTCTGCTTTTTTGAGCACATTGTGAGAGCTAGAACAAGTTGGACTACAACTGTGGAGAAAATCATGTGTGTACAGTTTAATTTGTGGCCAGGAGGACGAGAGAAAGAGAAAAGTTTCAGACGATTTTTAGACTCTCTCCCACTCTAGCTGATGATGTCACCCACTCTAGCCCTGAACATTCCGCGCAATACACACCCATTATAAACTTGAATTTTCTCCAAAATTTCAATGATTTTTAAACTGTCAGAAATCAGAAAGTGTTGAAGATATCAATAAGCTGAATTAGAGATGAATAGTTGAAAGTTTTGTGAACGTTTTAGAAGTTAAATGAAGTCTGTAGCTGGAAGTATGCTGAAGCAGTAGAGGTTCAAAGAAGGGGAAGATTTGAAGAGTTTGAAGGCTGTTCCAATGCATTTCTAATGAGAGTAAAATTTCAGAAAAGTATGAATATTTTGAAAAATATGAATAGTACGAAAAAGTTGTATACACCCGATAATCTCCAGAAGAAGCTGAACGTTTTGATGTATGAATTGTTTGAATAGTACAAAGTATGTAGAAGTAGTAGGAGACCCAAAAACGGAAGAAGAAGTAAGAATAATAATAACTAGAAAAAGCATTCCCAAGAAGGGAATGCGGGTGAATGCTGAAAGCAGCTGAATGACATTGCTGAAGCAATGCTGAATGAGCTAAAGAAATTGTTGAAACAAAGCTGAATTAGCTGAAGAAACAGCTGAAGTAATATTGAAAAGGCTGACGCCAAAGCTGAAGTGTATAACTTGTACCAGCGCTAAAATACCTGAAGCAATAAGTGAGAATAGATTAAAAAGTAGTACTCGGAAGAAGGAGGCTGATTTTGTATGAAACGGTTGGCAATTACTTGAATTGTTGAAGATTAGTATGAAGAGTAGGTTAGCTGAAGAAAAGTCTGAGTGATAAATGAGAAATCTATATAAGTTACATATAAATAAAAAATAAGAACTCTTAAAATGGTTGAGGAATGAGCTGAATTGTTGGAAATAATGAGAAAAAGTTTAAATCCTTCAAAGTAAAATGTAAGGGTTGAAGAGGTGGAAAAGCCAAAAGTCAGGACAAGAAGAAGCTCCAAATCCTGAAATCTCCATTAGGAGAACAAACTGATGTGTATGAAATAGAAAGAAAGTGTTGATGAGATGTTTCAACACTCCCCTCAAAGGTTTAAAATCATTGAGAGGCTGATTAGAGAGAGAGGAGAGAAGAGAGAGAGAGAGAGACAGAGAGGGAGAAAGAGAGAGAGAGAATGTGTGTGTGTGTGTGTGTAAGTGAGAGAGAGAGTAAGAGAGAGGGGGAGAGAGAGAGAGAGAAAATGTGTGTGTGTGTAAGTGAGAGAGAGAGAGTAAGATAGAGGGGAGAGAGAGAGAGACAAAGTGTGTGTGTGTGTGTGTAAGTGAGAGAGAGAGTAAGAGAGAGGGGGAGAGAGAGGGGAGAGAGAGAGAGAGTGTGTGTGTGTGTGTGTGTGTGTGCATGTGCTCAGAGGTTGCCATGGTGACTTTAACTACTTGATGAGAAAGGGGTCCATGAACCCCTCAAACTGCTCCAATTTAGACAAATATGTACCTAATATGAGTGAAAACTTGATATGTTTGGATCCATAAGACCTTCCTGAACGCAAACATGTCTTTTGGTGTTTCTGGAGTAAAAATTGTTGAAAATATCGCGAGTTAGAAACAGGCAGCATTTCTGCTTTTCTCCAAAAATCAGCTCCTACTTTTGCATGGGAGTGAATGAGCAGCAGGGAGGCACCAGGCTGCACTGAGAGGCCCAAAATTCAAATTCTGTAAGTCTCTGTGCTTTTTTGAGCACATTGTGAGAGCTAGAACAAGTTTGACTACAACTGTGGAGAAAATCATGTGTGTACAGTTTAATTTGTGGCCAGGAGGACGAGAGAAAGAGAAAAGTTTCAGACAATTTTTAGACTCTCTCCCACTCTAGCTGATGATGTCACCCACTCTAGCCCTGAACATTCCGCGCAATACACACCCATTATAAACTTGAATTTTCTCAGAAATTTCAATGATTTTTAAACTGTCAGAAATCAGAAAGTGTTGAAGATATCAATAAGCTGAATTAGAGATGAATAGTTGAAAGTTTTGTGAACGTTTTAGAAGTTAAATGAAGTCTGTAGCTGGAAGTATGCTGAAGCAGTAGAGGTTCAAAGAAGGGGAAGATTTGAAGAGTTTGAAGGCTGTTCCAATGCATTTCTAATGAGAGTAAAATTTCAGAAAAGTATGAATATTTTGAAAAATATGAATAGTACGAAAAAGTTGTATACACCCGATAATCTCCAGAAGAAGCTGAACGTTTTGATGTATGAATTGTTTGAATAGTACAAAGTATGTAGAAGTAGTAGGAGACCCAAAAACGGAAGAAGAAGTAAGAATAATAATAACTAGAAAAAGCATTCCCAAGAAGGGAATGCGGGTGAATGCTGAAAGCAGCTGAATGACATTGCTGAAGCAATGCTGAATGAGCTGAAGAAATTGTTAAAACAAAGCTGAATTAGCTGAAGAAACAGCTGAAGTAATATTGAAAAGGCTGACGCCAAAGCTGAAGTGTATAACTTATACCAGTGCTAAAATACCTGAAGCAATAAGTGAGAATAGATTAAAAAGTAGTACTCGGAAGAAGGAGGCAGATTTTGTATGAAACGGTTGGCAATTACTTGAATTGTTGAAGATTAGTATGAAGAGTAGGTTAGCTGAAGAAAAGTCTGAGTGATAAATGAGAAATCTATATAAGTTACATATAAATAAAAAATAAGAACTCTTAAAATGGTTGAGGAATGAGCTGAATTGTTGGAAATAATGAGAAAAAGTTGAAATCCTTCAAAGTAAAATGTAAGGGTTGAAGAGGTGGAAAAGCCAAAAGTCAGGACAAGAAGAAGCTCCAAATCCTGAAATCTCCATTAGGAGAACAAACTGATGTGTATGAAATAGAAAGAAAGTGTTGATGAGATGTTTAAACACTCCCCTCAAAGGTTTAATATCATTGAGAGGCTGATTAGATAGAGGGAGAAAGAGAGAGAGAGAGAGGGGGGAGAGAGAGAGAGAGAAAGTGTGTGTGTGTGTCTAAGTGAGAGAGAGAGTAAGAGAGAGGGGGGAGAGAGAGAGAGAGAAAGTGTGTGTGTGTGTGTTTGTGTGTGTTTAAGTGAGAGTGAGTAAGAGAGAGGGGGAGAGAGAGAGAGAAAGTGTGTGTGTGTGTGTGTGTGTGTGTGTGTGTGTGCTCAG
This sequence comes from Caranx ignobilis, assembly GCA_021432705.1. Classification (NCBI taxonomy): domain Eukaryota; kingdom Metazoa; phylum Chordata; class Actinopteri; order Carangiformes; family Carangidae; genus Caranx; species Caranx ignobilis. The sequence continues at coordinate 22,721,646 of MU269990.1, forward strand.
AGGTTGCCATGGTGACTTTAACGACTTGATGAGAAAGGGGTCCATGAACCCCTCAAACTGCTCCAATTTTAGACAAATATGTACCTAATATGAGTGAAAACTTTATATGTTTGGATCCATAAGACCTTCCTGAACGCAAACATGTCTTTTTGGCGTTTCTAGAGTAAAAATTGTTGAAAATATCGCGAGTTAGAAACAGGCAGCATTTCTGCTTTTCTCCAAAAATCAGCTCCTACTTTTGCATGGGAGTGAATGAGCAGCAGGGAGGCACCGGGCTGCACTGAGAGGCCCAAAATTCAAATTCTGTAAGTCTCTCTGCTTTTTTGAGCACATTGTGAGAGCTAGAACAAGTTTGACTACAACTGTGGAGAAAATCATGTGTGTACAGTTTAATTTGTGGCCAGGAGGACGAGAGAAAGAGAAAAGTTTCAGCCGATTTTTAGACTCTCTCCCACTCTAGCTGATGATGTCACCCACTCTAGCCCTGAACATTCCGCGCAATACACACCCATTATAAACTTGAATTTTCTCCAAAATTTCAATGATTTTTAAACTGTCAGAAATCAGAAAGTGTTGAAGATATCAATAAGCTGAATTAGAGATGAATAGTTGAAAGTTTTGTGAACGTTTTAGAAGTTAAATGAAGTCTGTAGCTGGAAGTATGCTGAAGCAGTAGAGGTTCAAAGAAGGGGAAGATTTGAAGAGTTTGAAGGCTGTTCCAATGCATTTCTAATGAGAGTAAAATTTCAGAAAAGTATGAATATTTTGAAAAATATGAATAGTACGAAAAAGTTGTATACACCCGATAATCTCCAGAAGAAGCTGAACGTTTTGATGTATGAATTGTTTGAATAGTACAAAGTATGTAGAAGTAGTAGGAGACCCAAAAACGGAAGAAGAAGTAAGAATAATAATAATAATAAAGATTTGAAGAACAATAGTGTGAATGCTTTCAGCATTCACCCTAATAAAGATTTGAAGAACAATAGTGTGAATGCTTTCAGCATTCACCCTAATAATAATAACTAGAAAAAGCATTCCCAAGAAGGGAATGCGGGTGAATGCTGAAAGCAGCTGAATGACATTGCTGAAGCAATGCTGAATGAGCTGAAGAAATTGTTAAAACAAAGCTGAATTAGCTGAAGAAACAGCTGAAGTAATATTGAAAAGGCTGACGCCAAAGCTGAAGTGTATAACTTGTACCAGTGCTAAAATAGCTGAAGCAATAAGTGAGAATAGATTAAAAAGTAGTACTCGGAAGAAGGAGGCTGATTTTGTATGAAATGGTTGGCAATTACTTGAATTGTTGAAGATTAGTATGAAGAGTAGGTTAACTGAAGAAAAGTCTGAGTGATAAATGAGAAATCTATATAAGTTACATATAAATAAAAAATAAGAACTCTTAAAATGGTTGAGGAATGAGCTGAATTGTTGGAAATAATGAGAAAAAGTTTAAATCCTTCAAAGTAAAATGTAAGGGTTGAAGAGGTGGAAAAGCCAAAAGTCAGGACAAGAAGAAGCTCCAAATCCTGAAATCTCCATTAGGAGAACAAACTGATGTGTATGAAATAGAAATAAACTGTTGATGAGATGTTTAAACACTCCCCTCAAAGGTTTAAAATCATTGAGAGGCTGATTAGAGAGAGGGAGAAAGAGAGTGAGAGAGAGAGAGAGGGAGAAAGAGAGAGAGAGAATGTGTGTGTGTGTGTGTAAGTGAGAGAGAGAGTAAGAGAGAGGGGGAGAGAGAGAGAGAGAAAATGTGTGTGTGTGTAAGTGAGAGAGAGAGAGTAAGATAGAGGGGAGAGAGAGAGAGACAAAGTGTGTGTGTGTGTGTGTAAGTGAGAGAGAGAGTAAGAGAGAGGGGGAGAGAGAGGGAGAGAGAGAGAGAGAGTGTGTGTGTGTGTGTGTGTGTGCATGTGCTCAGAGGTTGCCATGGTGACTTTAACTACTTGATGAGAAAGGGGTCCATGAACCCCTCAAACTGCTCCAATTTTAGACAAATATGTACCTAATATGAGTGAAAACTTGATATGTTTGGATCCATAAGACCTTCCTGAACGCAAACATGTCTTTTGGTGTTTCTGGAGTAAAAATTGTTGAAAATATCGCGAGTTAGAAACAGGCAGCATTTCTGCTTTTCTCCAAAAATCAGCTCCTACTTTTGCATGGGAGTGAATGAGCAGCAGGGAGGCACCGGGCTGCACTGAGAGGCCCAAAATTCAAATTCTGTAAGTCTCTGTGCTTTTTTGAGCACATTGTGAGAGCTAGAACAAGTTGGACTACAACTGTGGAGAAAATCATGTGTGTACAGTTTAATTTGTGGCCAGGAGGACGAGAGAAAGAGAAAAGTTTCAGACGATTTTTAGACTCTCTCCCACTCTAGCTGATGATGTCACCCACTCTAGCCCTGAACATTCCGCGCAATACACACCCATTATAAACTTGAATTTTCTCCAAAATTTCAATGATTTTTAAACTGTCAGAAATCAGAAAGTGTTGAAGATATCAATAAGCTGAATTAGAGATGAATAGTTGAAAGTTTTGTGAACGTTTTAGAAGTTAAATGAAGTCTGTAGCTGGAAGTATGCTGAAGCAGTAGAGGTTCAAAGAAGGGGAAGATTTGAAGAGTTTGAAGGCTGTTCCAATGCATTTCTAATGAGAGTAAAATTTCAGAAAAGTATGAATATTTTGAAAAATATGAATAGTACGAAAAAGTTGTATACACCCGATAATCTCCAGAAGAAGCTGAACGTTTTGATGTATGAATTGTTTGAATAGTACAAAGTATGTAGAAGTAGTAGGAGACCCAAAAACGGAAGAAGAAGTAAGAATAATAATAATAACTAGAAAAAGCATTCCCAAGAAGGGAATGCGGGTGAATGCTGAAAGCAGCTGAATGACATTGCTGAAGCAATGCTGAATGAGCTAAAGAAATTGTTGAAACAAAGCTGAATTAGCTGAAGAAACAGCTGAAGTAATATTGAAAAGGCTGACGCCAAAGCTGAAGTGTATAACTTGTACCAGTGCTAAAATAGCTGAAGCAATAAGTGAGAATAGATTAAAAAGTAGTACTCGGAAGAAGGAGGCTGATTTTGTATGAAACGGTTGGCAATTACTTGAATTGTTGAAGATTAGTATGAAGAGTAGGTTAGCTGAAGAAAAGTCTGGGTGATAAATGAGAAATCTATATAAGTTACATATAAATAAAAAATAAGAACTCTTAAAATGGTTGAGGAATGAGTTGAATTGTTGTAAATAATGAGAAAAAGTTTAAATCCTTCAAAGTAAAATGTAAGGGTTGAAGAGGTGGAAAAGCCAAAAGTCAGGACAAGAAGAAGCTCCAAATCCTGAAATCTCCATTAGGAGAACAAACTGATGTGTATGAAATAGAAAGAAAGTGTTGATGAGATGTTTAAACACTCCCCTCAAAGGTTTAAAATCATTGAGAGGCTGATTAGAGAGAGGGAGAGAGAGAGAGAGAGAGAGAGAAAATGTGTGTGTGTGTGTGAGTGAGAGAGAGAGTGAGACAGAGAGGGAGAGAGTGTGTGTGTGTGTATGTCTGTGTCTGTGTGTGTGTTTAAGTGAGAGAGAGAGTAAGAGAGAGGGGGAGAGAGAGAGAGAGAGAGAAAGTGTGTGTGTGTCTGTGTGTGTTAAGTGAGAGAGAGAGTAAGAGAGAGGGGGAGAGAGACAGAGAAAGTGTGTGTGGCTGTGTGTGTGTGTGTAAGTGAGAGAGAGTAAGAGAGAGGGGGAGAGAGAGAGAGAGAGTCTTTGTGTGTGTGTGTGTGTGTGTGTGCATGTGCTCAGAGGTTGCCATGGTGACTTTAACTACTTGATGAGAAAGGGGTCCATGAACCCCTCAAACTGCTCCAATTTCAGACAAATCTGTACCTAATATGAGTGAAAACTTGATATGTTTGGATCCGTAAGACCTTCCTGAACGCAAACATGGCCTTTTGGTGTTTCTAGAGTAAAAATTGTTGAAGATATCGCGAGTTAGAAACAGGCAGCATTTCTGCTTTTCTCCAAAAATCAGCTCCTACTTTTGTATGGGAGTGAATGAGCAGCAGGGAGGCACCAGGCTGCACTGAGAGGCCCACAATTCAAATTCTGTAAGTCTCTCTGCTTTTTTGAGCACATTGTGAGAGCTAGAACAAGTTGGACTACAACTGTGGAGAAAATCATGTGTGTACACTTTAATTTGTGGCCAGGAGGACGAGAGAAAGAGAAAAGTTTCAGACGATTTTTAGACTCTCTCCCACTCTAGCTGATGATGTCACCCACTCTAGCCCTGAACATTCCGCGCAATACACACCCATTATAAACTTGAATTTTCTCCAAAATTTCAATGATTTTTTAACTGTCAGAAATCAGAAAGTGTTGAAGATATCAATAAGCTGAATTAGAGATGAATAGTTGAAAGTTTTGTGAACGTTTTAGAAGTTAAATGAAGTCTGTAGCTGGAAGTATGCTGAAGCAGTAGAGGTTCAAAGAAGGGGAAGATTTGAAGAGTTTGAAGGCTGTTCCAATGCATTTCTAATGAGAGTAAAATTTCAGAAAAGTATGAATATTTTGAAAAATATGAATAGTACGAAAAAGTTGTATACACCCGATAATCTCCAGAAGAAGCTGAACGTTTTGATGTATGAATTGTTTGAATAGTACAAAGTATGTAGAAGTAGTAGGAGACCCAAAAACGGAAGAAGAAGTAAGAATAATAATAATAATAATAATAATAATAAAGATTTGAAGAACAATAGTGTGAATGCTTTCAGCATTCACCCTAACTAGAAAAAGCATTCCCAAGAAGGGAATGCGGGTGAATGCTGAAAGCAGCTGAATGACATTGCTGAAGCAATGCTGAATGAGCTAAAGAAATTGTTGAAACAAAGCTGAATTAGCTGAAGAAACAGCTGAAGTAATATTGAAAAGGCTGACGCCAAAGCTGAAGTGTATAACTTGTACCAGTGCTAAAATAGCTGAAGCAATAAATGAGAATAGATTAAAAAGTAGTACTCGGAAGAAGGAGGCTGATTTTGTATGAAACGGTTGGCAATTACTTGAATTGTTGAAGATTAGTATGAAGAGTAGGTTAGCTGAAGAAAAGTCTGAGTGATAAATGAGAAATCTATATAAGTTACATATAAATAAAAAACAAGGGACTCTTAAAATGGTTGAGGAATGAGCTGAATTGTTGGAAATAATGAGAAAAAGTTGAAATCCTTCAAAGTAAAATGTAAGGGTTGAAGAGGTGGAAAAGCCAAAAGTCAGGACAAGAAGAAGCTCCAAATCCTGAAATCTCCATTAGGAGAACAAACTGATGTGTATGAAATAGAAAGAAAGTGTTGATGAGATGTTTAAACACTCCCCTCAAAGGTTTAAAATCATTGAGAGGCTGATTAGAGAGAGAGAGAGAGAGAGAGAGAAGAGAGAGAGAGAGAGAGATGAGAGAGAAGAGAGAGAGAGAGTGTGTGTGTGTGTGTCTAAGTGAGAGAGAGAGTAAGAGAGAGGGGGAGAGAGAGAGAGTGTGTGTGTGTGTTTGTCTGTGTGCATGTGCTCAGAGGTTGCCATGGTGACTTTAACTACTTGATGAGAAAGGGGTCCATGAACCCCTCAAACTGCTCCAATTTAAGACAAATCTGTACCTAATATGAGTGAAAACTTTATATGTTTGGATCCATAAGACCTTCCTGAACGCAAACATGTCTTTTTGGTGTTTCTAGAGTAAAAATTGTTGAAAATATGGCGAGTTAGAAACAGGCAGCATTTCCGCTTTTCTCCAAAAATCAGCTCCTACTTTTGCATGGGAGTGAATGAGCAGCAGGGAGGCACCAGGCTGCACTGAGAGGCCCACAATTCAAATTCTGTAAGTCTCTCTGCTTTTTTGAGCACATTGTGAGAGCTAGAACAAGTTGGACTACAACTGTGGAGAAAATCATGTGTGTACAGTTTAATTTGTGGCCAGGAGGACGAGAGAAAGAGAAAAGTTTCAGACGATTTTTAGACTCTCTCCCACTCTAGCTGATGATGTCACCCACTCTAGCCCTGAACATTCCGCGCAATACACACCCATTATAAACTTGAATTTTCTCCAAAATTTGAATGATTTTGAAACTGTCAGAAATCAGAAACTGTTGAAGATATCAATAAGCTGAATAATCGATCAATAGTTCAAACTTTTGTGAACGTTTTAAAAGTTGAATGAAGTCTGTAGCTGAAAGTATGCTGAAGTTGTTGAAGTTCAAAGAAGCAGAAGAAGCAGAAGAGTTTGAAGACCGTTTCAATGCATTTCTATGGAAAAAAAAAGTGAGAAAAAGTGAAATATTTTAAAAAGTATAAATAGTATTAAAGAGAAAAATAATAGCACACCTATCCAGAAAAAGGCGCACGTTTTGATATATGAATTGTTGAAATAGCACAAAGTATGAAGGAGTAGTTTGTTTCCGAAAAAGGGAAGAATCTGACAGAATAATAATAATAAGTAGTAAAGAGAAAAAAATGGCCGACCGGAACAACAATAGTGTGAATGCTTTCAGCATTCACCCTAATAATAAAGATTTGAAGAACAATAGTGTGAATGCTTTCAGCATTCACCCTAATAATAAAGATTTGAATAACAATAGTGTGAATGCTTTCAGCATTCACCCTAATAATAATAAAGATTTGAATAACAATAGTGTGAATGCTTTCAGCATTCACCCTAATAAAGATTTGAATAACAATAGTGTGAATGCTTTCAGCATTCACCCTAAAAAGCATTCCCAAGAAGGGAATGCGGGTGAATGCTGAAAGCAGCTGAATGACATTGCTGAAGCAATGCTGAATGAGCTAAAGAAATTGTTGAAACAAAGCTGAATTAGCTGAAGAAACAGCTGAAGTAATATTGAAAAGGCTGACGCCAAAGCTGAAGTGTATAACTTGTACCAGTGCTAAAATAGCTGAAGCAATAAGTGAGAATAGATTAAAAAGTAGTACTCGGAAGAAGGAGGCAGATTTTGTATGAAACGGTTGGCAATTACTTGAATTGTTGAAGATTAGTATGAAGAGTAGGTTAGCTGAAGAAAAGTCTGAGTGATAAATGAGAAATCTATATAAGTTACATATAAATAAAAAATAAGAACTCTTAAAATGGTTGAGGAATGAGCTGAATTGTTGGAAATAATGAGAAAAAGTTTAAATCCTTCAAAGTAAAATGTAAGGGTTGAAGAGGTGGAAAAGCCAAAAGTCAGGACAAGAAGAAGCTCCAAATCCTGAAATCTCCATTAGGAGAACAAACTGATGTGTATGAAATAGAAAGAAAGTGTTGATGAGATGTTTAAACACTCCCCTCAAAGGTTTAAAATCATTGAGAGGCTGATTAGAGAGAGGGAGAAAGAGAGTGAGAGAGAGAGAGAGAGAGAGAGAGAGAGGGAGAGAGAGAGAGTGAGACAGAGAGGGAGAGAGAGTGTGTGTGTGTGTATGTGTCTGTGTTTAAGTGAGAGAGAGGGGGAGAGAGAGAGAGAGAGAGAAAGTGTGTGTGTGTCTGTGTGTGTTTAAGTGAGAGAGAGAGTAAGAGAGAGGGGGAGAGAGACAGAGAAAGTGTGTGTGGCTGTGTGTGTGTGTGTGTGTAAGTGAGAGAGAGAGAGTAAGAGAGAGGGGGAGAGAGAGAGAGAGAGTCTTTGTGTGTGTGTGTGTGTGTGTGTGTGCATGTGCTCAGAGGTTGCCATGGTGACTTTAACTACTTGATGAGAAAGGGGTCCATGAACCCCTCAAACTGCTCCAATTTAAGACAAATCTGTACCTAATATGAGTGAAAACTTGATATGTTTGGATCCGTAAGACCTTCCTGAACGCAAACAAGTCTTTTTGGTGTTTCTAGAGTAAAAATTGTTGAAAATATCGCGAGTTAGAAACAGGCAACATTTCTGCTTTTCTCCAAAAATCAGCTCCTACTTTTGCATGGGAGTGAATGAGCAGCAGGGAGGCACCAGGCTGCACTGAGAGGCCCAAAATTCAAATTCTGTAAGTCTCTCTGCTTTTTTGAGCACATTGTGAGAGCTAGAACAAGTTTGACTACAACTGTGGAGAAAATCATGTGTGTACACTTTAATTTGTGGCCAAGAGGACGAGAGAAAGAGAAAAGTTTCAGACAATTTTTAGACTCTCTCCCACTCTAGCTGATGATGTCACCCACTCTAGCCCTGAACATTCTGCGCAATACACACCCATTATAAACTTGAATTTTCTCCAAAATTTCAATGATTTTTAAACTGTCAGAAATCAGAAACTGTTGAAGATATCAATAAGCTGAATAATCGATAAATAGTTGAAACTTTTGTGAACGTTTTAAAGGTTAAATGAAGTCTGTAGCTGAAAGTATGCTGAAGTGGTTGAAGTTCAAAGCAGCAGAAGAAGCAGAAGAGTTTGAAGACCGTTTCAATGCATTTCTATGGAAAAAAAAAGTGAGAAAAAGTTAAATATTTTAAAAAGTATAAATAGTATTAAAGAGAAAAATAATAGCACACTGATCCAGAAAAAGGCGCACGTTTTGATATATGAATTGTTGAAATAGCACAAAGTATGAAGGAGTAGTTAGTTTCCGAAAAAGGGAAGAATCTGACAGAATAATAAGTAGTAAAGAGAAAAAAATGGCCGACCCGAACAACAATAGTGTGAATGCTTTCAGCATTCACCCTAATAATAAGTATAAAGATTTGAATAACAATAGTGTGAATGCTTTCAGCATTCACCCTAATAAGTATAAAGATTTGAATAACAATAGTGTGAATGCTTTCAGCATTCACCCTAATAATAATAATAATAATAAGTATAAAGATTTGAATAACAATAGTGTGAATGCTTTCAGCATTCACCCTAATAATAATAATAATAATAATAATAATAATAATAAAGATTTGAAGAACAATAGTGTGAATGCTTTCAGCATTCACCCTAATAAAGATTTGAAGAACAATAGTGTGAATGCTTTCAGCATTCACCCTAATAATAATAATAAAGATTTGAAGAACAATAGTGTGAATGCTTTCAGCATTCACCCTAATAATAACTGGAAAAAGCATTCCCAAGAAGGGAATGCGGGTGAATGCTGAAAGCAGCTGAATGACATTGCTGAAGCAATGCTGAATGAGTTGAAGAAATTGTTAAAACAACGCTGAATTAGCTGAAGAAACAGCTGAAGTAATATTGAAAAGGCTGACGCTAAAGCTGAAACGTATAACTTGTACCAGTGCTAAAATAGCTGAAGCAATAAGTGACAATAGATTAAAAAGTAGTACTTGGAAGAAGGAGGCTGATTTTGTATGAAATGGTTGGCAATTACTTGAATTGTTGAAGATAAGTATGAAGAGTAGGTTAACTGAAGAAATTGCTGAAGCAATGCTAAATTAGTTGAAGAGGTTTCTGAAGCAATGTTTAAAAGGCTGACACTATAACTGAAAACTATCTGAGTCTGAGTGATGAATGACATTAGAAGGGCCAAAAGCCGTGGAAGCGTTAAAGAGGCAGGATGATGTAGTAAAAACTGGTAATTTCAGTGCAACAGTTTGAAGATTTTAAGTAGATATAAATATAGATAGAGGAGAGGACAATAGAGGAAAGGATAGAATGAGAGGAGAATATAGGCTTTAATGAGAGAATAGAGGAGAGGAGCATAAAGGGGATGAGAAAAGGAGAGGAGAATAGAGATGACAAGAGGAGAAGGAGAGGAGAATAGAGTAGCGGAGAATAGAGACATGAATGAGAGAATAGAGGAGAGGAGAAGAAAGGAGATGAGAAGGAGAATAGAGAAGATGAGAAGGAGAGGAGAGGAGGACAGGAGAAGGAGAGGAGAATAGAGGAGAGGAGGAGGAGGAGAAAGAGGAGAGGAGAATAGAGGATAAGCAAGGAAAAAGTATTGAAGTCTAGCTCTCTCAATTATATAAATATATATATGATAAACTGACAGCTTGAAAACATTGTTTCGCATATATTAATAGAGATGAAGCAGTATCTGAAGAGTAAAAATAGAACTTGTATGCAGGAGGCTGAATGAAGAGGCTCAGAAATGCCTGGATTGTTAAAGATAAGCATAAAAGAATGTGAGAAAATATATATAAGTTACATATAAATAAAAAATGTGAAACTCTTAAAATGGTTAAGGAGTGGGCTGAATTGTTGGAAATAATGAGAAAAAGTTTAAATCCTTCAAAGTAAAATGTAAGGGTTGAAGAGGTGGAAAAGCCAAAAGTCAGGACAAGAAGAAGCTCCAAATCCTGAAATCTCCATTAGGAGAACAAACTGATGTGTATGAAATAGAAAGAAAGTGTTGATGAGATGTTTAAACACTCCCCTCAAAGGTTTAAAATCATTGAGAGGCTGATTAGAGAGAGAGAGAGAGAGAGAATGTGTGTGTCTGTGTGTGTCTAAGTGAGAGAGAGAGGGAGAGAGAGAGAGAAAGTGTGTGTGTGTGTGTCTGTGTCTGTGTGTGTCTAAGTGAGAGAGAGAGTAAGAGAGAGAAAGTGTGTGTGTGTGTGTGTGTGTGTGTGTGTGTGTGCTCAGAGGTTGCCATGGTGACTTTAACTACTTGATGAGAAAGGGGTCCAATTTCAGACAAATCTGTTCCTAATATGAGTGAAAACTTTATATGGTTGGATCCGTAAGACCTTCCTGAACGCAACCATGTCCTTTTGGTGTTTCTAGAGTAAATATTGTTGAAACGGTCGCAAGTTAGAAACAGGCAACATTTCTGCTTTTCTCCAAAAGTCAGCTCCTACTTTTGTATGGGAGTGAATGAGCAGCAGGGAGGCACTGGGCTGCACTGAGAGGCCCACAATTCAAATTCTGTAAGTCTCTCTGCTTTTTTGAGCACATTGTGAGAGCTAGAACAAGTTTGACTACAACTGTGGAGAAAATCATGTGTGTACAGTTTAATTTGTGGCCAGGAGGACGAGAGAAAGAGAAAAGTTTCAGACGATTTTTAGACTCACCCACTCTAGCCCTGAACATTCCGCGCAATACAAACCCATTATAAATTTGTATTTTGTCTGAAATTTGAATGATTTTTAAACTGTCATATATCAGAAACTCTTGAAGATATCAATAAGCTGAATGGAAGTTGAATAGTTGAAAGGTTTGTGGACGTTTTAGAAGTTAAATGAAGTCTGTAGCTGGAAGTATGCTGAAGCAGTAGATGTTCAAAGAAGGTGAAGATTTGGAGAGTTTGAAGGCTGTTCCAATGCATTTCTAATGAGAGTATGAATATTTTGAAAAGTATGAATAGTACGAAAAATTTGAATGTACCCGATAATCTCCAGAAGAAGCTGAACGTTTTGATGTATGAATTGTTTTAATAGTACAAAGTATGTAGAAGTAGTACCAGAGTGAATAAGGGAAGAAGAAGTAAGAATAATAATAATAATAATAATAATAATAATAATAATAATAATAATAATAAAGATTTGAAGAACAATAGTGTGAATGCTTTCAGCATTCACCCTAATAATAATTATAAAGATTTGAAGAACAATAGTGTGAATGCTTTCAGCATTCACCATAATAATAATAATAATAATAAAGATTTGAAGAATAATAGTGTGAATGCTTTCAACATTCACCCTAATAAAGATTTGAAGAACAATAGTGTGAGCGCTTTCAGCATTCACCCTAATAATAATAATAATAATAAAGATTTGAAGAACAATAGTGTGAATGCTTTCAGCATTCACCCTAATAATAAGTATAAAGATTTGAAGAACAATAGTGTGAATGCTTTCAGCATTCACCGTAATAATAAGTATAAAGATTTGAAGAACAATAGTGTGAATGCTTTCAGCATTCACCCTAATAAGTATAAAGACTTGAAAAACAATAATGCGAATGTTTCCAGCATTCACTCTAATAAGTATAAAGATTTGAAGAACAATAGTGTGAATGCTTTCAGCATTCACCCTAATAATAAGTATAAAGATTTGAAGAACAATAGTGTGAATGCTTTCAGCATTCACCCTAACTAGAAAAAGCATTCCCAAGAAGGGAATGGCTGACGTTAAAGCTGAAACTTGTACCAGTGCTAAGATGGCTGAAGCAATAAGTGAGAATAGATTAAAAAGTAGAACTTGTAAGAAGGAGTCTGATTTTGAATGAAATGGTTGGGAATTACTTGAATTGTTGAAGATTAGTAAGAAAAAATAAAACATTGAAGTCTGCTCGAATATATGAATAATAATAATAATAATAAATTGACAGCTCGAAATCATTGTTGAGCAAATATTAATAAAAATGAAGCAATATCTGAGGAGTTAATGTAGAACCTGTAAGCAGGAGATGGAATGACATGAAAAGGTGGAAAACATGTGTTGTTAAGGATAAATGTAAAATAATGTGTGAAACTATATAGACGTATGAATGAAAAATGTGAAACTCCTAAAATGGGAGTTTGTTTGAGATGGTTGGAAATTACTTGAATTGTTGAAGATTAGTATGAGAAGAGCTGAAATCCGCAGCGAAACCTGATATTAAGGAAAACTGTTGAACTAGCACTAACCTAGCTGAAGCAATGGCTGAGAAGAGATCAAATAGTAGAACATGTAAGAAGGAGCAATCTCTATTAGGAGAACAAACTGAAATGTAAGTAAGAGAAATGAACTGTTGGAGATTTTTAAACACTCCCCACAAGGGTTTAAAATCATTGAGAGGCTGATTTGAGAGAGAGAGAGATTTTTGATTTTTCAACACAACTTTATTAAGTCTATACTGTACAAATCACATCAAGTCACAACAGAAAAATAAAAAGAATCTGAACTAACGGATCAGATCAGCTGATCTGAGAATAAGAGTTCCTCCTCCTGGACGGAGCACAGAACACCCCCACAAGTCCATGTCCGTTTGAAACGTTCCAGATCCCGCATTTCCTTGTAATAATTAAAGTCAATCAAAATCCTGGCTTTTATCATTTTGCTCAGCAAAAGAACAACACCCGAGTCCACACTGTCCTCTACCTTCCTCTTCCTGCTCACATACATGGCCATTTTTGATTGGCCCAGAATAGTTCATCAACTGGCATTTGTCCTTGTGAGCCTTTTTATACCTAAAGCCAAGAATGAAGATCCTAAGAGAGAAGACCCCTCCTGCTTTCCTGAACAAACAGACCAACAAGGAAAAAAGAGGGCTAAGACAAGGACACTCTGCAAAGCAGTGAAAAACCGTTTCTACTGCCTCGCAAAATGGACAGGTGTTTGGGACAGCAGAGTTCAGGACAGATATAAAAGCATTCACAGCTAAAATCCCATGTAAGAGTCTCCACTGGAGGTCCGCCACCCTCTTAGAGAGTGGAGGTTTATAGAGACTCCTCCATTCAGGCCGGACTTCCTCATCCAAAGCCAGGTGAGCTCTCCAAGGTAGCTGGGTCCTGTGCTGCAACTTCTGTCTGTTCAGACATCTCACCATCAGATCAGACAGTGTTTCTCCAGTGGCTCAGCAGTCTCCCAACGATCCTCTGTGATCTCCACCCCAGACCAGCCACCAAACCTGCTGTCTCCTGTAGATCAGGCCCAGTGAACTCCAGCATGGCACCAAGAGTAGAAATCCCTGCTGTGCTGAAGGCCTCCACTACTGCTGCTCCTGCCCAGGAGGGGGCAGTCAGAAGGCCTCCATGACCCAGTGGTTCCCTCAGCAACCAGAACAGAGAGTCATGCCGAACCCTCTGCCTCCTTAGCAGCTTCCACACACTAAAAAGACCACGGTAAAATACAGGAAGAGAGAGAAACCTCACAGCTTTAAAATACATTAAAAACACAGACTCCTGCAAACTTAGACCACTGACACTCTGCAAGGTCAACTGAGCCAGAGGTCTCCACACCAGGTCCTTTGGTCCATATAGCAGCCTCTGAATAAACTGCAGTCTGAAAGCAGTACACCTGCTGGCTAGGTGCACCAGCCCTTGTCCTCCCTCTTCTTTAGGGAGAAACAGCACCGCCTGTGGAAGCCAGTGGAGTCTGTCCCAGAAAAAATCCACAAGACGAGCCTGGACTTGTGAGAGTAGATTAGAGGGGGGTCCACAACAGCCAGCTTGTGCCATAAAGAAGAGGACACTAGATTATTAATAATAAGGGTCCTACCTCTAAATGACACACTGGGCAACAGCCACCTCCACCTCTTCAGTCTACCCTCAATGGACTCCAAAACTCCTTCCCAGTTTTTCTTTAAAAACAGTTCATCACCTAAAAACACCCCGAGGTACTTCAAACCCCCCATCTTCCAAACCAGCCCTCCCGGTAGCACAAGTCCATTCAGAGAGTCTTTTTTGGTAGCAAATGCTTCACTTTTGTTACAGTTGACCTTGGCTGAGGACAGTTTGTTAAACAGCACTACATTTCCCTCTACAATCTTTATGTCCGTCTGTGTATTTAAAACCACCATGACATCATCAGCGTAGGCTGATAGTTTTACAGGTGCAGGACACCCAGGGAAACACACTCCTGTCAGTTCCTTTCTTAGCTTGTGCAGCAGAGGCTCAATGGCCAGAGTACAGCATGCCTGACACTGAGCAACCCTGCCGCACCCCTCTCACAGCCAGACCACCATTAATTTTCAGTATGCTCACAATGCCATGGTACAAAACCTGGATCCTGGCAATAAAACCTGGGCTGAACCCAAATGCAGCAAGTGTCTTCCACAAGTACTGGTGTTCAACCCGGTCAAAGGCCTTTTCCTGATCTATGGAAATAAGACCAGTATCTATGCCCAAAAAGCCAGAGACGTCAAAACATGCCGAATTAAAGTGATATTATCACTAATTAACCTGCCGGGCACACAGTAGGTCTGGTCAACATGCAGTATTTCAGCCATCACCTCCCTGAGTCTCAAAGCCAGGCCTTTGACAGGACCTTGTAATCCCCACAGAGCAAAGAGACCGGCCTCCAGTTCTTTAGGTCCTGGAGGTCCCCTTTCTTTGGGAGCATAATGATCACAGCCCTCCTACAACTCTGAGGTAAAAGTCCACTCCTGAAACTCTCCTGGAACACCTCCAGCATGTCCTCGCCCACCACAGGCCAGAATGTCTTATAAAAATCAACCGGAATCCCATCAATGCCTGGAGCCTTGCTATTAGCCAGGCTCATGAGGGCCACATGAAGTGAGGTCAGCTGACAACAGACAATCCGATGATTCTCCCACTTGAGGTAAGCCAGACAGAAAGGCTAAGTCCAACTCTGGATCCTCCGCTAACTCACTTTTAAAAATGTCACTATAAAAACGTGTGGCGTACCTTCGGATCTCACTGGCTTCAGTGAGCGACCCATCTTCCGATCGCAGGCTTTGGATAACCTTCCTCTGGCCATTCCTGCTCTCCAAGCTAAAAAAGAACTTGGAGGGGGCATCCATCATGGAGGCATTCATAAAACGTGACCGAACTAAAGCTCCCTGTGCTGTGATGCCCAACAGGTTGGCTATAGTACCCTTTTTACTTTTAAGGGCTTCAACATGTCCTTGATCTCCTGTACAGTTCAGTAAGTGCTGTACCTCAGTCTCCAGATTCTGAAGGGATCTGGTAATGTGCTTGGTGATGTTGCGAGTATACTGTTGACAAAATTGCTTTATGACAGTTTTCCCAAAGTCCCACCATTTCTGCACTGATGCGAATTCAGACTTCTTCTCTCTATGTGAGAACCATAAAAACCTTAACGCATCTCTAAAAGAATGGTCTTCTAATAGAGCTGTGTTAAAGTGCCAGTAGGCACTTGGTGTCTTCACATTTTGGATAAAAAAGCAGCACTGAACCAAGGAATGATCAGACACACCCACCGGGACAATACGACAGTTTTTAAAAACACTAAAATGATGTTTGAAACAATAAAACCTATCTAATCTAGCCAGAGACAACGTGTTGTCTCTGCAGTGAGACCAGGTGTACTGTCTACTCTTGCTATTAAAGCCCCTCCACACATCCACATCCTTCAATTCATGTGTCTCAATGAAATGTTTGAGCCGAGCAGACGAGGCAGGATGAGGCTCCAGGTGATTTCTGTCCAGTGCTGCATCAGCAGTGCAGTTAAAATCACCCCCCAGGAATAAAAAACCATCACAAATGTCACCAATAACATCACATAACACATTAAAAAAAGTCATTCTGTCCCTGCTCAACACAGGAGCATATACACACACGAAAACCAACTTCACCTCCTCATAAAGTGCTTTGACCATGACAGCATGACCAGCCATGATGTGGTCTTTCTCCACAGACTGAGGACTGAAAGCTCTGGAAAAGAGAATACCCACCCCGGCACTGTTAGACTTTTTGTGGCTGAGGAAAACCTGCCCTGGCCACTCCCTCCTCCAGTCCTCTTCATTTTTAGTGTCACTGTGAGTCTCCTGAACAAACAGCACATCCAGCTTCTTCAGCTCACACAGTTTAAACAGAGCAGCTCTCTTTACATCAGTGCGTGCACCATTAATGTTAATGGTCCCCATATTGATGTTCACCATGACAAAAAGAAAAACCACAAAAACGGTAACAGATAAAAAAGTGAAAATATTCATGGAATTAGTCATCATCTTCGATCAGTGCAGCTTTGGCTTTGGTCACCAGTTTCTTGAGTCTATAAACCTCCTGATCACTGAATATATCCTCTTTTCTAAGTCGATTCACAGACCTGATGAAACCATTTAAATCAGGAAAGACCTGCTCAGTCTTCACAGCCCTCTGACCTTTAGTCTCTGCTAAGAACCTCTTGATCTTCTCCACAGAATAGGAGGTGATTCTTTCCTCTTGAGAAACAGTCAGTTCAGTCTCCTTTTCCTCATCGAGAGGCTCTGCAGAGTTCTGGGTTTTACCTCCCCCCTGACACATCTTCCATTGACACATCAATTACCAAGTTATCTTTGTTACTATTCACTGTGTCTTTTCCCCTGAACTGTCACCAAGTTAATTTACAACGGGCTGGTTTACTTCCATATTTTCTGGCCCATTCATTTCACACTGCTTTGTTTTATCTACATTATGCAGACCACCTGGTGAGTTCAAACCCTCCAAACAATCCTCCATGAACTGACCCGTAACTGATCCCGAGCCCTTTGCACCGGCGTCCTCCGCCGGCTGCCCAGAGCCCGAAGAACCGGCGTTCTCCGCCGGCTGCCCCGACCCCGTTCACCGGCGTTTTCCTTCCTGGCCTCGGGACAAGCTCGGATGACATGGCCCTCGGCCCCACAGCCAAAACATTTCATCGTATCAGAAGTAACAAAGACAACATAGTTGAAACCATCGATCTTAAAATTAAGAGTCAGGTTGAGGTGACTGTCAGCGTCTTTGGGGATCATAAAGACTTGTCTTCTGTGACAGACCACATGTTTCAGCTTGGGAGATTTACATCCCAACAGCACCATTTTTATGGGAGACACTATTTGTCCATACCTGGACAGCGCTTTACACAGATCATCGTTTTTGATGAATGGCGGGGCGTTTGAAATGGTGATCTTTTTTGCCGGGTTTACCAGCGGATAAACTGGAGTGAACGTGTCCCTGGGGACGATGCCAGTCTCAACCGCCTGCTCCACTTTATACACTTCATCAAGAAAAAGCACCACAGCACTATTCATACGAGATGCCGATTTGACGCTGTCAAATCCCACCACCTCTCCTACGGCATAGCCGACCTCCTCCACTGAACAGCCGGCCTGCGGTAAAACTTTCACTGCACGTCGGCGAGTGAGCTTCTCTAGCTCCTCCTGACTACTGACAACGGGCTTAATGCCCGTTGTCTGCCCCCCCCCCCGCGCTACCAACCCAAAAACCAACTAAATAAACCACTAACTACCAGCAAAAAACAAGTAAATCACATACAGAAACGCAAAAAAGAAAGAAAATAGAAATCACAGTCACTCACTCACGTTCACTCCACACTCAACACGCTCGCGCGCGAGAGAGAGAGAGAGAGGGGGGGGGGAGGGAGAGAGAGAGAGAGAGAGTGATAGAGTGAGTGTGTGTGAGAGAGGTACATACAATAAAGTCTGACCTGAGAACTGTATGAAAAGTGTGTGTGTGTGTGTGTGTGTGTGTGTAAGAGAGAGAGAGAGAGAGTGTGTGTGTGTGTGTGCGCATTTGCTCAGAGGTTGCCATGGTGACTTTACATGCTTAGATGAGAAAGGGGTCCAAGAACCCAGGACCGGTTTTTGCTATGGGCAATGTGGGCGACTGCCCAGGGCGGAATCTACGTGGGGGCACACGAGCGCCCTCCAAAAAAAAAGTTTTCTCGACCATCGCTCATTGTTCCCATGTCAAGTTAGTGGAGTGGGCGCTGGGGCACCCTATTCTCACGAGAGTCATGTAGGCCACAGGTTGTGTGTGTCAGAACGGGGGCGGGGGGGGGGCGGGGGATCATCTTACGACTGCAGAGGTTGCATCAAAGTCTCAGAGGAAAAGCAAGGGGGAGGGGGGCGAGCGAGGGATAGACTGATGATCCCAGGTCACACACAACACAAACTGCTTCCAAATAAATAGTATTCCATCCATAAAATTAATGTAGACCCATATAATGTTACCTAAATGTTATTAATTGGGTTATGTGAAAAATGAAAAATGGAAAAAAAAAAAAAAAAAAAAAAGAACGACTCTGTTTACATCACGTCAGTCTTGACTCCGGTTGTTTAATGGGTGGAACGTATTATCATGACTGGAACAGTTCAGACACTATTACTGTAATACAGGGGTGTCAAACTCATTCCACAAAGGGCCGGTGTGGCTGCAGGTTTTTGTTCCAGCCGATCAAGAGCACAGTTTGACCAATCAACTGTCTGAAGACTGAGATCAGTTGATTAACTGAGTCAAGTCTGGTGTGCTGCTGCTTGGTTGGAACAAAAACCTGCAGCCACACCGGCCCTTTGTGGAATGAGTTTGACACCCCTGCTGTAATAGATTGATGCAAAACAAAACTCGTATGTATCACAAAATATAAAATAGTTTACTGCAGGAATCTTTTATTTTAGATCCCCAGACTCAAATATTCAAATCATCTATGTTTATCCATGTGTCAAATGGTATTTTTTATTTAAAGATTTGAATAACAATAGTTTTTCTGTTTTTCTGTATAACCAAAAAAAGGAAGATTGGTATTTGGTTTCCATTTTCAATTCAGAACAGAAAATATAATAAAGAGGGAAACAAAAACGAAATAATAAATCTAGTTTCGTTTTCGGGTTATTGATGTCCCCATTTCCCACGGTGCACGTTTTGATTTTTCCTTTAAATCGAACTGTCAGAAAACGGGAGTTAGCTGGTAATTTGTTTTGAATTAATTTTGTTTTGTTTTGAGCATATGGATACATTTCTACAGCTGTTTGCCGCTGATATATGTGTGTTTTGTTTGTAAAAAAAAAAAAAAAAAAAAAAAAAAAAAGTTTATTTAAAAAAAAGTTTTGTTTATATATAAATTGGCCACCTCATGGAATAATGCTGGGGGCTGGGCGGGGCGACACCTGCTGGTATTTTTTTGTAAATGAACAACATGGATTTTACAAGTGGAAAACTTAAAAGTTGTTATTGGATCTTTGGTGTGGAGAGATGATTTACACTATGTTCTGTAAACATCACACTGGAAATCTGTCACTGATAGGATAGGCTTATCTTAACAATAGCCTAATAATATGAATTGCTGGCGCCGGAGTTTTGAAATGAGGGGACAGGGGGAAAACTGTGTAGATTGAACATGATAGAACCTATCAGGCACCGACAAAGCCAGAAATATGTATACACTATTTTCAGCATATTTGCAAAGCCATGTAATGCTTGATTCTCTTTTGTAACTCTCAGCCTAATTTTCACTCCATATTTATCCATAAATAGAACAAGACGTCCTGAACCAGCTTTCATACCAATTTGCCGCATGCTCCACTTGTCTGTAGTTTATAGGCTACCTCATGTAGGCATGAGACAAACAGGAAAGATGTCGTGCAGTTTATTGTGTTTCACCAGCGAGGAGCTGACATTTCGCGCGACTATTACGCACGACCGAGGTGATTCCCTCCGCCATGCGTAATAGTCGCGCGTAATGACAAAGCTGTCAAGACTTAACAGTACCATAACAACTCCTGAAAGCAGTGGGACTAAATATCCTTGTCCTCTTGCGCCTGGGTGCAGGCTACCGTAGGGAAATTTGCAGCAGGAATAAGTGATGTATTCTGTCACTTATTCCTTATTCTAGTCTATTTGAGCTCCTACTGTATGTTCGGTCCATATGT
Source organism: Caranx ignobilis (assembly GCA_021432705.1). Lineage (NCBI taxonomy): Eukaryota > Metazoa > Chordata > Actinopteri > Carangiformes > Carangidae > Caranx > Caranx ignobilis. The sequence goes on from MU269990.1 coordinate 22,741,848, forward strand.
TCATTTTCCTTTTAATGGATTTTGGTTTGAAATAGGAAAGCAAATTACCAGCTAACTCCCGTTTTCTGACAGTTCGGTTTAAAGGAAAAATCAAAACGTGCACCGTGGGAAATGGGGACATCAATAACCCGAAAACGAAACTAGATTTATTATTTCGTTTTTGTTTCCCTCTTTATTATATTTTCTGTTCTGAATTGAAAATGGAAACCAAATACCAATCTTCCTTTTTTTGGTTATACAGAAAAACGAAATATTGACTCTTTGTTTTTCGTTTGCTAGATTAAATGGAATAATTGAGTGAACAGATGATACACGGACCCTTTGACTGCAGTTGTTCTCATGAGAGGAGAATTCAAAATGTTTTCAAAAATTCAGTTTTTGAGATAAAATTGTGATATTTGCCAAACTTTATCAACCATGACTCCAAAATATTGTTGATTTTTTTCAGGAAGTTTGAAAATGTATTTAGCAAGAATTGGCTGGTATAAGTTTACAGTACTGTTTACAGTCAAACGTTTTCATGCACTGTAGGCTCAATTTTTCAGATATCAAAAATCCGGATATTAGCTTTGTGGAGGATGGTCTGAAGGTGGAGTGTAGCAAATTTGGTGTCAATTGAGCAAAAATTGTGGGACAAGAATGGTTTAATTAGGACATATAGAGAAGTCTCTAATATGTATGACACAGCAAGTGAAGACAACACTTGAGGCAGAACATTAATATTTTCTAATTTCCCTGATGGATTTAAGGAAGGATTAATGTATCATCTGTGTTCTGTTTGAGCCCTTAACATCCATTGGCCCATCCAGGGCCCAGCAGGCCCAGCAGCATGACCTACAGGCCAGTGGGTGTTAACAGGTTTGGTATGTTATTAAGCTGGGTGTATGTAGCATCTTGAAATAATATTAAATTTTAACATTTTTGACCTTATTATTTTCCACCCATTCACGACGCCCTTATGGGTGACAGTGGCCAAAGACTCTGCCACAAGACCAGATCTTCTCCTGTGTACCAACATAAAGACAGACTGATCAATACCAGGAGGCCGGATTCTACTACATAGTATGAAGCTCACACTTAGGGGAAAAAAGTAAAGTAATAATCTTCTTCTTTTTCAGTGTCCTGTGATGATGAGCCAAATTGAAGAAATGCAGACACCTGTCTGTAGATGCACTTTTGTGGTTCTTATGCAATGATGGCGATGAAGAAGAAGAAGAACAGGATGGTAGCAGTGGCCTGGCCTTGGTCAACACGGTGTAGCGGTCAGTGGTCAGTCAGGGTGGTGCTGTGACTCAGACTTCCAGTGAAACACTCACATCTGCCTGCGCTTGTTTTTCTATCCTCACTAGAGCAACAACAACCAGACTCAGCAGAACAAACATGACAGCAGGCGCTGGTGGACTTACATTATCAGCAGGACGGGACCGTGTCCTCGGTGTCTGTCCGGGTGGGGTCAACCGACCGGGAAGATGCGGGGGGGATCCAGGACTAGACCGGACTGAGAGAGTATCCCGGGTCTCTGCTGTCCTACTGTGTATGTGTGTGTCTTTGTGTGTCCGGAGATGACAGAGTCCTCTTGCTGACTCTCTCTCTCTCTCTCTCTCTCTCTCTCTCTCACACACACACACACACACACACACACACAGGTTCGATCACGGCTGTAAATCAGCGCCCTTCCGCTTCCAGATGTTCCGGGGAGACTTCCAGGTGTGGTGTCGGATCGACTAACCCATGATCCGGACTAACGGGACGCGCTAATCAACAGGTTGAGAGAGTTCGTTTAAGTGTTGTCAGACCAGGTGTGTACAGCTGGGTCAAGTTTATACAGAAAGGTTAAAGCAGCGGTGAATGTAGGCGGTGTGTATGTGGGTGTGTGATATAGGAAGTAAAAGTAGATCGCACGCTATTCCGGTCGACGCTCCTCCTCCTCCTCCGCCTCCTCCTCCTTCTTCTTCTTTTGCGTTTTTGGCAATTTTTGCAGCCGCCAACTTAAGGGAACATTACCACCACCAACTGAACTGGAGTGTGGGTCAGTGACAGACTATAATTTATAAATTTATAAACAATTCAAATCAAATACCCCCCCCCCCCCGGTTTAGTGCTCTGTAGATTTCCCAGACTGAACCCTACTTTTGCACTTTCCCATAGTAGCCTTTATTTATTCCTCCCCATCTCACTGCTTTCTATGGAAGTCCACTTTTGCCACTTCTAATAACTCAAAACAATGAGATACTAAGTCAAACAAAATTGATAACATCATCGAAGGATACTTCAGATGTGGATTCACAAATCGTGAGAGTTTTGGAGGAATCACATAACACTAAATTTAGCCTTGGGACACTGGAGAGGAAGCTTCAGAGGAACCAGCTTTGGCGGAGACGCAACAAGACTGATGAAGCAAAGGTGGCTTCCTTCATACACTGACAGCTGCAAACAGCATGGCTACAGATGGATGCATCAAAAATGTTGGACGGCTTGAACAATAACAGACAGAGAAACTGTGTGCCAGTTGATTACATTAATGGATGGAAACGGGGTACATCTCTGTGCACAACCATTTGAGATGATACTTTTATGTCAGTCGTGGTCCAAACTACATGTGGAATATAGATGGGGATTGTTAGGGAAGAATTTCACTTCTCCGTATAGTTTGTGTAGTTAAAGGTCAATCCCTCTTCATTTATAGGTGAAAGTTGAGAATTAGATGTTTTCTTTTAGATATATTGCTAGAGACAGTTTATCTGACCTGTACTCTCTCCTAGGGCATGCCAAGGCCATGCTCATTCCTCTGGCGCCTTCGCCAGATAACACTCTGAGTGAGAGAGACTGTTGTTGTTCTCGCGTCACCTGGATGGTGTGAGTCTTTATCTTAATGTTTATGCCCAATAGCCAATGGAATGTTAGCACATCTCCCTTTGTGGGCTCGGTCCACCTTCCTAGTATATGAATCTGAACTTTGCAGCTTGGCCCTCAGAATTGAGGTGGCATCACACACTCATGTTGTGTCGGTGACTCTTCTGTTCTCCTTGATCGATCAAGTCTATTAAACTTCTTCAGTATAAGACATCCAAGACTCCGGTGCTTCTTCTTCCTGCATCATCACAGAATTTCTCCCTAACAGGTATGACAAGCTGAAGCTTTACGGCATGTGTCAATGGATGGATAGATGGCTTCTCAAGAAAAATGATATGGCCCGAGGCATTCAAAACTAACAGCGCCCGTCAAATTATTGCGGGTTATTGCATTTATGCAGTGAGTGAAAACAGTGGATGCCCACAAAGAGTCAGAGTAGACCATGGTGCTGAAAATACTCACCTTGCAATGATGCAGTGGTTTCTGTGCAACAGTGAGGATGAGAATGGAGTGGAATGTGTCACTTTAGGTCCAAGTGTCGGTAATCAGAGAATCGAACACTGGTGGTGCATCTGGATGGACCATTTTGACCAGCTGAACCCAGATGGACATTTTGTTGGCAGCTTCATTGAGAAATCACTGATCCAGTTTTGTTTCCAAAATACCATACAAGGCAAGGCAATTTTATTTGTATAGCCCATTTTTACAAACAGTTTGTCTCAAAGGGCTTTACACAGCATTATGACAACATCCTCTGCCCTTAGACCCTCACATCGACTGAGGAAAAACTCCCAAGAAAACTATCTTAACAGGGAAAAAATGGAGAAACCTCAGGGTGAGCAACAGAGGAAGGATCCCTCACCCAGGACGGGCAGACGTTCAATAGATGTTGCATACAGACAAGAAAACAATTTACAACATACATACAGGCACAGTACCCTGAAAACATTATTACTAATAAACATCATTGGTGGGGGAAGTAGCCTACTTGAGAATACTACTAGGTTCAAAGTAAAAATCCTACCCGAGTGTGTAAGGAGACTATTATCAGTATCGGCCTGCTTTTAATAGGCTAATAAGAGTAAAAGTAGCTGCTTTTGGTGCAGTACAGTAGTCCCAGATGGTGCTTTACAAGTGTCCTTGTTGTCCATGTGGTAAATGAATGCATTTTACTGATGTGGGTGTTAATACCTTTGCTAATTTTACACTGTCAGGGTGTTTAACCTACAGCAGCTGATAAGTACATCACATATTTGCAGTGTCATTGTACTGTAAGAACCACAAACTTTTCATGACCTCAACAGCAAAGAACAGCAATGGCTGAGTACAACCTGGAAATGTCTGATGATGTACAGTGGGCACGGACACTATTCAGACCCCCTTCAATTTTTCACCATTTGTTATGTTGCAGATTTATGTTAAAATAAAAAAAATAATAATAATAACATTTTTCCCTCATCAGTCTACACTCACCATCCCACCATGACAGCACAAACCCAGAATTTTGGAAATCTTTGCAAATGAATGAAAAAAGAAAAACTGAAATATCAACATAAGTTTTCAGACCCTTTGCTGTGACACTCTTCCATTTCTTTTGTTCATCTTTGAGATTGTTCTACAGCTTCATTTGAGTCCAGCTGTGTTGAATTAAATACTTTGGAGATGATATGGAAGGTACACACCTGTCTATATAAGGCCTTACAGCTCTTAATGCATATCAGAGCAAAATGAGATCCATGAGGTTGAAGGAACTGCCTCAAGAGCTCAGAGACAGAAATGTAGCAAAGCACAGATCTCAACAAAGCTACAAAAATATTCTGCTGCACTTATTGTTTCTAAGAGCAAAGTGGCCTCCATCATTCTCACATGGAAGATGTTTGATGTCAACTGGGACTCTTCCTAGAGCTGGCCGTCTGGACCAAACTGAACAGTTGGGGGAGAAGAACCTTGGTCAGAGAGGTATCCAAGAACCCAAAGATCACTCTGGCTGAGCTCCAGAGATCCTGTGTGGAGATGGGAGAAAGTTCCAGAAGGTCAACCAGTGCTGCAGCCCTCCATCAATTTGGGCAGCATGGCAGAGTGACCCGATGAAAGCCTCTCCTCAGTGCTAGACACATGAAAACCTGCATAGAATTATGCACAGCCTTTAGGTGGTTGTTTGCAAACTCTGTGCAGCCTTTCAGATGTCTCCAGTGGTAGTTATGTGATGAGAGATGGACACCGAGACAAGTGAGGGTGTATATCTGTGCCCGTTGAGAGGTGTGGGTTTGTTTACATATGCTCCGTTGGCAGATGTAATGTGGATGATGCCTAGAAACCAATGCTGTGATTTAGAAGCTGTTTTCAGCTCTGCCTCTCTCCTCTGTCTCCCTGTGAAGCCTGTTTGGTTTGCTCTCCAGGTTCTCTTACACCTTCAGTGTGCTGCCACATTGCTTCAAATCACCAAAGACTTCATGGATAGACCAATGAGCACACACTGTGTGCACACAATGGGCCAATAATCACACACTGTCTGAAGATAGTGCTTATTGGAGTTGTAGTTTCGTAGTCACACATTGGGTAAGGTTTATTATTTCAGATGCTGAAAATTACATGGGTAGTGTGGGAAAGTGAAACACCGGACACTTCCTTCAGTTATTCTAGCTAATGTATGCTCACTCCACAACAAGACTGACAAACTGCAAGCCAACAACAATCACATCACCCGCATCAATTCTGGCATTTACTGAGACATGGTTAAATGAAAATGACAGATGATGATGCCCTGCATCATGGCTTTGGCTCTCCCGTAAGGCTTGACAGAGACTCTGTACCCACTGGAAAGCATCATGGAGGGGGGTTTGCATCTATGTTAACACACATTGGTGCTCTGCTCTGTTGTGGTCAGGGCAAAGTTGTGTAACTCCGACACTGAACTGCTGGCTAGCTCCCTTTGCCCATTCCACCTCGCACAGGAATTTCCACAAATTTTTATCATTCTGGTTTACATCCAACCCAAAGGGAAAGCTTCTATTGCCACTGCCACATGTCAAGAACATCTTGAACAGATTAGTAGAGGTTTCTCCAGATGCTCCTAAATTTATTATGGGTGATCCTAACCACTGTTCATTTGACAAAACCCTCAAAGGGTTTGATCAGTATATTGACTGTGTCACACAATTTGGCAAGACACTAGACAAATGCTATGGCTCAATTCCAAACGCATACAGAGCTGTTCCCCTCCCCCCTTTAGGCTCTGCAGACCATAATAGCATTTTGCTTGCTCCTGCTTACCTACCTGTAGTCAGAAAAAATAACTAAGAACACCAAACAATGGAGTAGTCTGTCAACAGTGTTGACAGACTACAGGGCTGTTTTGAAACGACTGCAATTGTTTACTGTCCTCTAGCAACATCGATGAGCAGGTAGGTGGTTTTTGGTTGTGGTTAGATCGTGGAGAAATAGACAGCAGTATTTTGGTATTGTGCAGTCTGAAGTTTGTGGTCAGTAAACTTCATCTCTCGAGGGGGTGTTCGGTGTCATAGTGTGTTAGACAATGGGTTACATTTTCCCCGGAATATCCCTTTAATTGTTATGAAGCCTACAAAAGACACTATTGAAGTATGGGAAATGTAGGATCTCTCATTTGTTTTGTTTTTTTTTAACTTATTTGAAATTATGCCTCATATATAAATTTATTTCCTTTATTAATCATATGAATTTTAAGCAGAGCATTAAAATGTCAACAAAACTGTCAAAAATAGTCACATTTTAACTCTCACAGAGGAATAATGTCTTTTACAGTGTATCAATAAACACAACAAGAGAATGAATGAGATTTACTATAATTTGTCATGTTTTAAATGAATGAAGTGAAGAAAAATGCCACAAAGAGGCAACATCAACCAGAACAGTCATAAGAGAAAACTACAAGAATGATCAATTCATATCACAAAGTATCTGCTTTCAACAAAAGTGTTTTTAAAGGTTTGTTCTCGTTTTTCCTTTCACCAGATTCACCTCCTTACAAGTCACATCTATAAATGTTTGACTGTCGCTCTAATTACTGATACAAATGAGTCTTTGATGAATCATCAGAAAATATCAACAGGTCATATTAAGTGGTCTATCAACAACCACACAGGCTGATGGTTCTAGTTCCTGCTCTTACGGCAACTCCCTCTGAGTCTCAGCTCTTTCACTCTCTTTCTGCTTCACTCGTTCACTGATATTCTTCTTGTGTTTCTCTCCTTCATTCTCAATGGCAGTCATTGGTTGTAGTACATGCTGTGTTTTTTCCTGAAGTGTAACTATCTTACCATACAGAAGGCCCTGTGCTTCTTCTGTCTGCTCCAGCTGTCTCTTGGTGTTTATTGTGATGTCTAAGTATCCAGCTGCTCTGTCACTTTGTGTGTCTTTCTCCACTTACTGAAGCTTTTTTGCTCAATTCTTCTATCATTATCTTAACTTGTAGATGTTTGACTTTGTCACAGACTTCCTTCAGCTCCACCACCTGCTCTGTCAGTGTTTTAACTGCCCGTTCCAAGGCTCTGTGTCATTTCTCTCCCATCAGTAACTATTGGTCAAGTTTTACCTTTTCCTTTTCCAAACCCTCCATTTCCTTGTTCTCTGACAGAAGCCTCTCTGTCTCGCTTTTCTTCTTCTGCTCCTTTGTTTCTGTGTGAACATAAAAACAAGGAAACTGGCTTGAATTCAGTTTGAATTTGATTTGTTTTTGCTGCATTTTTTTAAGAGAACGTTTGAAAGTGAGCAGGACACACACAGAAGAGACAGCACATAGGAGTTGTCTAATTACAATATATTGTTTTACAAAAAAGAAAGTTTTAGCAGGAACATGTACATCATATCACTGGTTGATGGTTTCAGTGTTTGTACCTCTGACTCTGTTCTGTTTCCATATCCTCGGGTCAAAAGCTACTGCACAAATCACAGTGAGGACAAAAATCAACATGATGCTGAGACGAACCGCAGAACAGTGAGAGGTTGAGTGGCAATCAGCTGAAAAGATAAAACACAACAGATGTGTAGATTTACACAACAACACCTCTGATATCTGACTGTTTCAGCAAATGTTCACTAGCAGGTGTTCCTGGCTTACACATGTCCAAGCCCTGTTGTCATTAAAAATTCACTGGACGTCCAGGTAATGTTGAAAAAACAAAAATCTTTATTCCACAAGTGTCACTCAGTTATCCACAAAATTGGCTTTCCAAAACAATACAGGACAGGACACGGTAAGAAAACCGTGTGTCTCCACTGCTAGCCTGGAGTTTTTTCTTTTTTACTCCGGTGAAGGACCTCACCCTTCACGTGCGAGGCAGCTGACTCTTAAAGCTACAGTACCGTCAGCATTAAACTTAAATTAAATAGATTGTTATAGCCAGTAAAGATTAACAAATAGCCTTATTCAATTGAACTTACTCATAAAGGCTTTTAGACCAATATATAAACTTCAGATCCAAACGTTACAGTACAAACTATATTTAAATAACATAAGGAGAAATGAGAAAGCCCATTCTTGCCTCATACATATCCGGCCCCTAATTGTTCTCTAAACTTAGAAACAATTACAAACAACATGAACCAATAACCATGGGGCAATTAAAGTCTCAACAACAATCCTGAGTCTTGTCTTCTTTCTTCTGATATTAGAAGTCTCTGTAAGGAGGCCAGTCTTTACCTCTGTTTCATACTGCTTCTAGGAGTAGACAGATCTTGGTGATGGGTCTGACTAGTTAACTGGTCTTAGTCTTTAGATGAACTTGGCGAACAAGTCCATGTTCATCTGGCACTGCTTCAATGACTTTGCCAATGACCCATGAGTTTCTCGGTGCACTCTCATCCACCAGCAAAACAATGTCCCCTGGCATAAAGTTACATGACACCCGTGACCACTTTTGGCGCATTTGGAGCTCTGGCAGGTACTCTCTCACCCAACGTTTCCAAAAAAGGTCCACCATATATTGGACCTGCCTCCACCTTCGACGTGCATAGAGGTCTTCCATCTGGAAAAGTCCTGGAGGTAGAGATGGCTTGGTCCTCAGTAGTAGGAGGTGATTTGGGCTGAGTGCCTCTAGGTCGTTGGGGTCACTAGAAGGGGTAGTAATGGGTCGCCCATTAATAATGGCCTCAGCTTCACACAGAAATGTTTGGAGGCTTTCGTCATCCAGATTCTGAGTCCTCAGGGTGGCATTGAGGATTTTCCTGATGGACCTGATTAAACGCTCCCACACTCCTCCATGATGAGAGGCAGCTGGGGGATTGAACATCCATTTAATGCCTCTTTGAAGCAATGTGTCCTCTATTTTGGAGGTGTTCCACTCATGGATAGCCTTCTTGAGCTCTCGCTCTGCCCCAACAAAATTGGTCCCGTTGTCAGAACGCAGCTCCACAACCTGACCTCTTCGTGCGATAAACCGGCGGAGAGCATTAATGAAGGAGTCTGTGTCTAGGGATGCTGCCACTTCTAAGTGGACTGCCCGTATGGCTAAGCAAGTGAAGATAACACCATACCTCTTCACAGTAACTCTTCCTCACTTTACTTCAAACGGACCGAAGTAGTCCACTCCGGTTCTACTGAAGGGCGGTTCATCAGGTAAGAGTCTGTTTCGTGGCAGGTCTGCCATTTGTTGCTGTCCAGTAACGCCATGTAGCCGTCGACACACAAGACACTTGGACAGGACTCTTCTTATTAGTGCACTGACATTGGGGATCCAGTATTTTAGACGCAGCTTGGATAGGACATGGTTGCGTCCACTGTGACCTACTTCCTTGTGGACCTCCTTAAGGATGAGCTCTGACACCCGAAGGTCTTTAGCCAAGATGGCAGGATGTTTTGATTCTTCTGGCATGGCTGCGTGGTTAAGCCTGCCTCCCACTCTTAGAATACCATCTTGAAGAACCGGGTTTAGCTTGTGTATGTGGCTGCTTCTTTTGATAGGCTTGCCCTTTTTTAAAGAGTTGATTTCCTCTTGGAATCTTTTTCTCTGACAGTAACGTATGATCTCCAATTCAGCCTCTTTCAGGTCATCCACCGTGAGGGCGACTTTGCTGAGGCTTGTCTTGTAGTTTGTCATAAACTTGTGTAACTGCTGTTTTTGTTTATCCATGTCCGCGTCAGACAGTGCAATAGTTACTCTTTGTTCCTTTCTCTTCTTGACCATGCAAAGCAATGTGTTCCTCACCTTAAGAATCCATGCCACTGCTTTCTTAAGGCGCATCCATGAGGAGTAGTACTCAATCAGCTTCTGCATTACGTCAACCTTTTCTTCAACTGCAAGAGCATTTATGGTGGCATTTCTCTTGATCTCTGGATCAACGGTGTTGAGATCTGTCAGACGATCAGGGTTCTCTGGCCAGTTGTCAGATGTCTGGGTGAGAAAGTCAGGTCCAGAGATCCAAGCTTGATTCTGCACGAAGGAATTCACTTTCTGTCCTCTTGATGCATAATCAGCAGGATTCAAGTGTGTGCTGACGTGCCTCCATTGAGATTTTGTTGACACCTTCCGTATTTCCGCCACTCTATTGGCTACGAACGTGCGGAATCTTGTCATTTCGTTGTTGATATACTTAAGCACAGCCGTGCTGTCTGTCCAAAACATTGATTCCGTAATCTGTAACTCCAGTTCCTTCCTTATCAACCTGTCCATGCGCACTGCCATGGTTGCCGCTGTTAATTCTAGGCGTGGGATGGTAGTGGGCTTGAGCGGGGCAACCCTAGCCTTTCCCATGACGAACGCGCTATGAACATGGCCTTTGCTGTTTTGCTGGACTATGTAGGTAACCGTACCATAGCCCTCTTCACTAGCATCACAAAAATGATGCAGTTGAGCATGTATAGCCTCTCCAAAATAGGCTGGCTTGAAACATCGATCAACTCCAAAATCAGTGAGCAACCGCAGATCCTTGATCCACTCAAACCACTTTTGTGCAAAATGATCTGGAATTATCTCATCCCAACTGAGCTTTAGCCTACAGAGCTCTTGCAAGATTTTTTTTGCAGGCAGAACCACCGGAGCCAAGAATCCCAATGGATCGTAGACGGAACTCACCAAGGAGAGAATATTTCTTCTGGTGGGAGGTTTATCTTGGATGACAATCTGGAACTTGAATTGGTCGGACTCAATGCACCATTGAACTCCCAATGCTCTTTCAATGGGGAGCGAGTCTTGATCCAGATCCAAATCTTTTACTTCTTTTGCCCTTTCCTTCTCAGGTATAGCTGCCAGTACCACACGACTGTTGCTAATCCACTTTGTTAATGTGAAGCCCCCCTTCAGACAAATGGCTTTCAGATTGCGACACAGCAACACCGCCTCTTCTTCGGAGCCGACTGACTTAAGGCAGTCATCAACGTAGAAATTGTGCAATACTGTGCTGATTACTGAAGCATCAAACAGATCCCTGTTGTCTTCAGCACATCGTCTGAGCGCGTAGCTCGCACAGCTCGGTGATGAAGTAGCACCAAATAGGTGCACAACCATTCTGTATTCCACCAGAGGTTCGTTCACATCTCCACCAGGCCACCACAGAAACCGAAGGAGGTCAGCATCTTCTTGTGGAACCTTTACCTGGTGGAACATGGCTTCCACATCAGCCATAGTAGCCACAGGTCCTTGGCGGAATCTGGTAAGAACTCCGATTAAGGAACTGGTGAGGTCGGGTCCCTGAAGAAGTTGCTCATTCAGCGTGACTCCCTGATAAGAAGCACCACAATCATATACCACACGCAGCTTGTGTTTTTTAGGATGGTACACTCCATGGTGTGGAATGTACCAAACCTTTCCGTCGTTGCGGCTTAGTTCTTCATCAGGAACCTTCATTGCAAAGCCTTTGGTGATCATCTCACTCATAAAGGCAATGTAGTCCTCCCGGAATGAATGATTCTTGAGAAGCTTCTTTTTCAGGTTTAAGGCCCGCTGTTCTGCTACAACACGGTTGTTAGGCATTTGAAGCTCCTTGTTCTTTAATGGCAGACCAATTCTGTAATGCCCCTCTACCAGTTTGGCAGACTGTGAAACACTGTCCATGAATTGGAGGTCTTCTTGGGACATCTCCAGCTGTTCTTGGTTACTTTCAGGAAAGTCGTATTTGAACTGTTGATTCCACAGCTCATCCAGTTTAGCCACTGATATCCTGTTAGATGTAATGTATTTTCCATCTCCAATAGGTTCACAGTCGTTGCCCCTCAATGGCCCATTCACTGTCCATCCAAGGACAGTTCTCACAGCGTAAGGTCCATTGTTGACACTTCTGATGACCTCCTCTGGTTCCATAGCCTTTGGAACATTGGTCCCAATCAGCAGTCCTATTTCTGCATTGACGTGGGGGATTCTCACTTGCTCCAGATGAGGCCACCTGTCCACGTCTTCTTGCTGTGGAATGTTCCTTTTATTAGCTGGGATTGTCTTTTGAGAGAAAACTTCCTGCAGCTCTATGAAGTTGCAACCTTCTAGGCCACTTACTTCCAAGCCTGTTACAACATGGCTGCGAACAGTCTTTTGTTCTCCCATAGTTGTTAGGAGAATGTCAATCTTCTTTCCACTAAGGTTGAGCTTATTCATAAGCTCTTCAGTGCAGAAGGTAGCCGTACTGCCTGGATCCAAAAAGGCATACGACGTAACCACCTTATTGCCTTTCCTCGCCTTCACTTGTACTGGAACAATGGCAAGGATACTGTCTGTGTCCCCGGCCCCAGTATCAGAACATGCATTGTTTGCTTTGTCTACAAACCCGCTGATCACAGACTGCTTTTCACCATCGTCTGATGACTCTTCCTTAGGTGTAACCTTGTCCTTGCTCTTCATGTGCAAAACAGTGGGATGAAGTGATGAACAGACCTCGCAGCGTAGTTTCTCCTCACAAGACTTGCTCATGTGCCCCTGCTTCAAACAACTGAAACACAGTCCTTTCCCACGGAGAAAGTCTATCTTCTCTTTGTGAAGTGATTTCCTCAGTTTCTTACATTTCGCCATGCTGTGTTCACCCTGACAAAAAAGACAGGGCTTGGTGAAAGCGCTGATAAAGCTAGTAGGACTCCTTCTGCTTGGCTTCAACTCTGAGCTAACCTCTGTTTGTGTACTCATGGGCGTTGCAGAAGTAGTGAAGATTGTCTTGCGACTTTTTCTCTCTGCTGTGAGGTTTACTGGAGACTTTGCTTGTCCCTTGTTGCTGTCCTTTATGTCTCCAAACAAAGGGTATAGTGCAACCTTAGCTTGCATGTTAATGAACCTGACAAGGTCCTTAAACTTGGGTCTTCTGGATGTTTGCTCCTGGATATCAAATGCAACACCCCTCCACCTCTCTTTCAATTTGTATGGAAGCTTACTGACAATGGCGCGCATGTTGGCAACATTATCCAACTCCTCCATATAATCCAAGTCTGACATGGCATTGTTACAGCTGGTGAGGAAGAGAGCCAGTGCATTAAGACCTTCACCATCATCTGCCTTAATTGTAGACCAACTTAAAGCCTTGTCTATATATGCCACAGAGATCCTATATTCGTTTCCGAAATGTTCCTTTAAGAGCTTCTTTGCCTTGCGATAACCCTTATCTGGATCTATATGTAGACAACTCCGTATCAACTCTCTGGGCTGTCCGCTGGTGTATTGTTCCATGAAGTACAAGCGATCCTTGCTACTCTCTGTTTTCCCTTCAACACCATGCTCGAACGCTCTAATAAAGAGTCTGTATTCCAAAGGATCTCCCTTGAAGATGGGAATGTTTTGTGGTGGTAGGGTAGAAAGTTTTTGTTGCTTGATCAGCAATTCTGTAATGTCCTTTTGACGTCGCCTTACAGTGGGTAAAGCCCCTGCACCTGCTGCATTGTCGGCAGAACTGCTGCTTAAGAAAGACTCGTCGTCATCATCATCACTTGTAACTGATGGAATTAACTGTGCAGCATTGGGGAGGGATGGTGGCTTATGTTTATGTCTTGTATTCCTATGATGTTCAGTGGTCACATCATGGCCTGCATCAGACTCTTCATGACCTTCCCTTGCCATAGCTGTCTGTTTCTCTTTTGACTTAAACTGTTCATCATCCTTTTGTAGAGATTCGGCTTCTTCATACTTCTTCAAAACCTTAAGTTTAGCGTCTGCAGCCGCTAAAGCCGTCTCAAGCTCGAGCTCTTCCTTCTCAGCTTTAAGCTTTACTTCTTGCTTTTCCAAGGCTTCCTTCTTTTTCAATGTTGCAGCCTTTGCCATAAGTGCAGCCTTTTCCAATTCTGCTTGCAAGCGTGCTGAAGAAGCTGAAGAACCACTGGAGCTTGCCTTAGACTTCTTAGACCTTTGTGATGATGCCTTTGATATGCTATCAGATGGTTTAATAGTTTCATCAACTTCCCTTGCTTCCTCCATACGTCCATGGGCATCTTCTATCCAAGCCTCAACTGCATCACTGAAGCTCTTGAATGAATCAGATTTTGGTTTAAACCACTTCTCTTGATCACTGATCATTTCTTCCTCTGTAGTAATTTTCTGAAGCAACTCTTTAACAGAAATGTTCAGCTCACAAAACTCTCTGAAGAGCTTATTGAACTCCTCCACCGCCTTGGTCTTAATCACTTCCAAATTGTCATCATCGTCCATTAAAAGAAGCATCTCGTTCTTTTTTGCTGTAAGCCGAGTTAGAGCAGCTTTCCTTGACCCTATTTTCCTCTTCAATGCGTCTTCTATAGCTTTGACTGTAGGCTTCACTTGCCGTCTTTCCAATGTGGCTAAATCTTTATCCTCTGCCATGATTCCTAATACACGATTAGCCTTTTCCACGTGCTAGCCGCTGATTAGCTCAATACAGCAAAGTGTTCCGATGGTTTCAAAGCACACACAAAGGATCAGCCGTCCGCGGGTCGTTAGCGCGTCGTCCGTGGGTAGTTAGCGGATCGTTAGCGCTAATTAGCGTAGTTATGCTCTCAGTCCACACATTATTTCCACCAGCAGCACTTACTTGAGCCAGTGCGGGGTGCCTTTTCTTTCCTTTCCAGAATCCACGAACTCCAATGTACTCTCAGTCCACGGCGAAACCACAGGGAGAGGGTTTTCTTACTAATGTTTCGGCAAATGTTCACTAGCAGGTGTTCCTGGCTTACACATGTCCAAGCCCTGTTGTCATTAAAAATTCACTGGACGTCCAGGTAATGTTGAAAAAACAAAAATCTTTATTCCACAAGTGTCACTCAGTTATCCACAAAATTGGCTTTCCAAAACAATACAGGACAGGACACGGTAAGAAAACCGTGTGTCTCCACTGCTAGCCTGGAGTTTTTTCTTTTTTACTCCGGTGAAGGACCTCACCCTTCACGTGCGAGGCAGCTGACTCTTAAAGCTACAGTACCGTCAGCATTAAACTTAAATTAAATAGATTGTTATAGCCAGTAAAGATTAACAAATAGCCTTATTCAATTGAACTTACTCATAAAGGCTTTTAGACCAATATATAAACTTCAGATCCAAACGTTACAGTACAAACTATATTTAAATAACATAAGGAGAAATGAGAAAGCCCATTCTTGCCTCATACACTGACCATGGGAAACAATCAAGATCCAATAATCACCATTAATCGCTAAGTGAGCCTCTGTGGCCTGGCTGGTGGTCTTCTGTCGGACTCTGCAGGTAAAGCTGTTGCTGCATCTGTTCTCCACAGTCATTCTGCTGCTGACAGTATAGAGATCAGGACCTCTGACTGTCTCTGTAGGTCCAGCAGAGAGCATCATTCTCTCACTGTTCAGCCACAGCAGCTCAGGCTCTGGCTACCAGCCTCTAGACTCACAGCTTAAAACCACTGTGCTGCTGTTGATCTTAGTCTCTGTTATAACAGGTAAGGAGACAGAACCTGAGGACAGCAAAGAGAAGTTTACAGCAACAACATTTACAATATTTAAAAAGGTGAACAAATCTGCATCAGTATAACAGGAGTCTGAGATCTGAATAAGATTTTGGACCCAGTGGGACTTGGGTACTGGTCAGGACTCTCATGTCCTTTGAGTTTTCTGCCATTTAATTTGAATTTTCCTGTTTGTTTTTTCTTTTTCTGTTTAGTCAGCCTGTTGCCTCTTTTCTTTGCCAGTTCATCCTGTCAACCTTCCCAACCTGTCTGCCTCTTGCATGTGCTCTCTTCAGTGTGCACTTCCTCCATATATCATTCCCAGTAACTCCTCATTTTTTCCTCTGGGTTTTCCAGTTGTTTTTTGTTTTTACACTTTGTGTTCCTTTTGTATAGTCCAGGACATAGCCCTGTAGATCTTTTTGTTGGAACTTTGTGTGTGATTTTTCTGTTTTGAGACCTTTTCAATTAGTTCCTTTTTTCTTAAATAAATTATCTTGGTTATACTCGCCTTTGTTGTATGTATCTGCATATGGGTCCAACTTCTACAGAAGTCAAGAAGGGTCATGTATTTATTTATTTATTTATTATTTTATTGCCATTTTCTTGTGATAACTACTTATTATTTTGTTGTCTCAATATAACAAAGTCTGTTTTCTCGTTATCTTGATATAATAGAAGACTTGTTGGTTTGTAAACACAGGAAGTCAAGTATGGGGCAATAAACTTCAGTCCACTCTACTTGTTGGTGTAAGAATTGTCCACTCCAATAATACTTCATTGAGCTGTCAACGCTAACTTACCGGTAAGTTACACTTCCTGTTAGTTTGTTTACTGGGCTGAGTTTATTTAAGGGGCTACTGATTAGCCTAAACAGATAAGAGGTTGACCAACTCCCATCTATCCTGTTTCAGCTAAGGTAATGTTCCAGATCCAGATGTCTGATGACTAACATACTTCATCCAATTAAAATAGGGAGTCAACATTACTTAAGATCTGGTAATGCCTTGTAAAATGGGGCTTTAAACTGGGGAAAATCATCAGGCAAACACAATTCTGACTGATGAGCAACTTAAATAAACCTACAGAGTTTGATGAAGGTCAAAGCGTTTTTGATAATGTAAGTACACATTTCAGCAAAAACATATAACAAAGGCCTAATTGTGTTTACAAATAAAAGACATTTTTAAAAAAAACCTCACAGAGGCTTTATAAAGACATTAAACCTGCTCCACAAGACTCTCCCTATAAAATCATAAAGATGTTTATGAGCCTTTAGCAAACAAAACCAACTTACCATCAGTGAGTTCAGCAGTAGATGATTTACCCTGTGAGGTAAAGTAGCATCTACATACTCCATTATCAGAGTGTTTCACTTTACAGAGCCTCAGTGAAAGGTCTCCTCGCTTTCTCAGTTTTTCAGTCTGTCCCTGATAAGAAGGGTTTTACTTATTGAGAAGGTTTTGACCTTGATGCCACACATGGACAATTATGGGTTTCATGTTTGAGCCTTGCCCACTCCACACTCTTGGAAACAACATCTCCTGCTGGTTCCAGGTGGCATGGCAAGATGGCATCACAACCAACTCAAGCTACAATTGGTTGAGATGGTCCAACCAGCTGAAACTGACCTGGAAAGACAAAGAACTAATCTTAAATCCTGCATTCACATCAAAGCTGTGCATATAATTAGTGCAAAGGTTTGTTTCTAGCATCCATCTTACCTCCACAATGCTCAGCAGGAAAAGGAGAACCACAGTGGGTGATAAACCAAAGCTCTAAAGGAACTGAGCTTAGATACAAGAGAGCATCCATTCAGGGGAAGCGTCCTGGAATTTTTTGGGGAAAAAAAAATACAAGATCATATGTGACAAAAACTTTGTTGGTAAACAAAGTCACAAGTCATCTAACAACTAAATGATTTGATCCAACTTGTCATCAGTCAGTGATCAGTCTCTGATCACAGTGTTGAATTGTGCTTTAAATCGAAGTCTGGCAAAATGACCCCATGGCCTGTTTTCCTGCAGTTACATCCTTTAAACTAGGGATGTCCGATATTGACTTTTTGCCGATATCCGATGTGCGGACATTGTCCAAACACTTTTTTTCCGATTCTGATATAAACCGATACCGATATACAGTAAGAAGGTGTTTTTCCCCAAAACTAATTTAGGTCACATTACATATCTCCTGTTGTGGGATTACCTACTTTTATCGTGGTGCTCTGTTAGATGCATACAAAATAAAGACACTACTTCAACTAATAGAAAAGCCATATTTATTTTTAACATCCTTTTTCGTACAGATTGGATCACACACTCTTTAAAGCTTTAAGTTATCCAATAAAGTTTAGTTTAGGACAACTTGCTACATTGAAACTGCTGCTCAACTCTATAAGGTACAGTAAACAAACACTCTGAGGTAAAGTGCACACAATGCAAACAAGAGAGCACAGATATCGAACACTCAGTCCTTACGGCATACCTTTTATCTGCCGGTGAAACTTTGAAAAAATTCCAGACCACAGACATTTTCGAGCGACGAGCGAGCAGGCTCGTTATCCACAACTAGCCGCACACTGTTGTTGTTGCTATGGTTGCTGCCGCTGTTTTGCTTCTGGGCGCGGCTTGATGAGGTCATCAAGCACGCGCCGCACGCTGGTCTCAGGACCCCACAAGCATTTAAGGACAGGCAAAACCCAGGCTTTCAATGATCGGTTTTTATTATCGGAGGAAAATCCGATACCGATATGAACAGATATTACATAAATGGGCCATTATCGGGCCGATATAATCCAATATTATCGGAGATCCCTACTTTAAACATAAACATAGACATCAGGATTAATACAAGTCAGTTTATTTGCAAATCCTTATTCTCACACTACTTTGGAACTTTGAAAAGTGATGATAGAAATTCTCAAGAGGCTGTTTTCTAAAATATTGTATGTTGTATAGAACAAAGGAAAAAACTCCAAGGTGCTCTCTTGAATCTAAAATACCTTTATTTACATGGCATTGTCACAGTGACATGGTTAGAATAACTCTGAGGCGTTTCGGCATCAAGCTTTCATCTGGGAGTAAAACAGGCATTTCAGAAATCCCTAGTCCTTTTGTCTAGGTGTATGTTGTATGTTATGTAAATATTGTGTAGACGATTCAACACCATGAAAAACAGACCATCATTCCTCCTCCAGCAGATGACACTACTCCTACATTTGTTTCAACTTTGTTTAATGTCTGGGTAAAGTGAAAATAGTTTTGTTTTCTGATTTAGTCACATCACAGACATATGTCTTATCAACCATCCCGCCAAATTTGAATGTTAGAAAATTTCGTTTAGTAGGTGAAATTAGGTTTTAAAATTATGACAAAATCAAGCAGTTTTCTCAGCTCTGGAAGCTGGGGGTGTGTCTGCTGCAGGCATTTTTGCCCCACCCACTTGCAAAGCTTCGTCAAATTTCAACTGTCAATCAAATACCACCCAAAAACAGAATGGTAACTGTCACATCGTACCCGAGCAGCTACGGGTTTGAGTCTCAGAGTCTGAGTCCAGCTTTGATTCTGAATGTTCCACATACACACACTATGCAGCGAACAAAAGTAAATAGAGTCTGAGTGAGAGTCCCATGCTGATGGCGGCGGCCCTCATGGTCGTCATGGTATAGCCCTCAAGGCTATTTATTTTTATTTTGTATCTGTCCTTAGCTCTTACAGTGTTCCAGAAAGGAAAGGATTTATGTGCAAAACAAGAACGAACGGCTGTACATTAATAAATTCTTCTGGAAACATCAGTATGCTTCACCATTGTCGGGCTGGGTTCGCTACAGTAAGAGCTTGACCCTCATCGATTCCGACGATCTGCCACTGCTGAGACAGGCCATGACAGAGAGTTTCCACGGCGTGCTGCTGCTGGTGTCGCTTCGCTGTCCGCGGGGGTCCAAAGGACAACGCACATTCCATCTGTCGACACCTGCTCCACGGTGATTCGGGTGGCATTCACAACGGCATGCTGCTGCTGGTGTCACTTCGCTGTCCACGGGGGTCCACCGGACAACGCACATTCCATAGATCAATGCCTGCTCCACGGTGATTCGGGTGGGAGTCACAAGGATTCAGTGCAATGGTCAAGTACAGTTATATTCAATGACATTGAAGCAGAACTAGGAAGCATGTAAGGTAAACATATAAATACTTACCTGCTCAGCTATAGAAAGCTGTTGATACATTTATATGCTATAAATGGACTCTTTTTAATTGAAGGACCCTTTCACCTTTTGATTTTGCGTTTATGCACCTTGAGAATTGCATTTATTGCGGTATTTACGTTCACATTTACAGCCATTTGAGTCTATATTAATGTATCTGCACTGCTGATTATTATGCATTGAAGTGCTATATGCTGTGGTTTTGCTGTTCACCTTAAGTTTACTGAGCATATCTGCCTAAGGGTTTTCTTATAATTATATATAAAGAGTTAGAAATTCAGATGATTATGGCAGAGTCAGTTAACAAAAAAGGAATGGAGAAGCAGATGGCTGGTTCCCAGCATAAGGTTCAAGACCCACAGAGTGAACTTCACACAGTGGCAGATGCTTCTGAGAGACTATGTCTATGAAGGAGATGATTAAAGCTAAACATGGTCTCACTGATCCACAAGGCAAAACAGGTGATGATCTGCCTGAGGACCTCCGCTGCTCTGAGTGTGCATGGCTTCCTACAGAGAAGATGTATGCACTCCAAGAGGAAAAGGCCAAGGAAAAGGAAAAAAGGCTGTTATCCATGTACGAGAAATGGAAGTCTCAAATACGCAAAGCAAGAGAGCAACAGAAGACATACATGAATGACATGACCTCTGGTGTCTCTTAACTTAAGATAAGAAGATATAGTGACCATGTACTTTGAAATTCGAGATCTCGCTACACCTTCCACTGACATAAGATGACGAGTTGACACATGTGAATCAGTGTCCAAAGAGATCATCAACATCGCCCATAGCAGAGCGATAGATGAGGAAGGTGAGTTTAAGGAGAAAGAGGAAAGACGTCATCTTCATGAACTGCTCCGCCATGACTGTGCAAAGTCCATCTATGGATCTGCTGTGTCCATGATAAGTTGCAACAAGTCTGATCACTGCTCCATGACATCATCTCTAGCAGCTAAGCATGCTGATGCAGCAGCTGAACTAGCAGTGAAGGAAGCAAATTACGAGATGCTGTTAGAGGAAGAAAAACAGAGAGAATTCATACGTGAGTTAGAGGAACAACAACGGAAGGCGCTAGAGGCACAAAAGTGTGAGTTGAAGCGATTGCAGGCAGAGAAGGAAGTGCAGGCAGCTCAGGCCAAGCTTAAGGTGTATGATAAGGAGACGGACCATGATGTTGCTTACTACACAGACTGTGGAAAGAACAAAGAAGCCAACAACGTGCCTATAACTGCAGTCCTGTCACTTCATGCTACGGCACCCTATCATGCAGACATTTCCTCTCTCACTCAGGTCCTTCAAGACAGCATAGCCTGTAATTGCAAATTTGACTTCACCAATGCCCCACCTTCTCTCTTGTAACTGCAAATTTGATTTCACCAATGTCCCATCTCTTCTCTCTCCAAGACCCCTTTGTCTTTTTACCATTTGCAATTTATGTTGTCTAGACCCCTTAACCTCTTATCCATAGATAACTCCAGGTGTGAAACACACCCCAGGGTGGCGGCTCCGATACCGCCAACCAGACAAAGGGGTGTGAAATTCATCCTAGGGGCGTTCCCCATCTATAAATGTTTAGCTCACCCCATGTCCGGGGTCTTTCCTTTACCATTACCGCTCGGGTGAGGACTGACCTTTCCTTGCAAGGAAATAAAAACTTGTCGGCCAGCAGAAGTCTCTATTTCATTATTCACCAACAGCGAACGGCAAAAAAAAACTTCCACAACAATTTGGTGTCAGAAGTGGGATCCCTCGAGCAATCGTCTGGGATGGAGTGCGGACAGTGACAGGCCATCCTGGAAGAAAAAAAAACTTTCCAGCCTCCAACCTCAAATTCTCTTCTGAGAAGGGAGGACTGACCGCTGTCGCCCCAGATCGTTGCCACTGGGATTCCACGAACGCAATTCAACAAAATTCATTTGGTGAGCTTTGAAATATTGACATTTTAAATTCTTCTTTTTTAAATTTGGAATTTTAAATTAGCATTATATTTCCATTTTTCATCTCATCCACAATCAGGAATACTGAGTGTAGAACTCAGGGGTACTGAGTCAAGGACTCAGGGGTCAAAGTGTAAAAACTTTGGATGCTTTTGAATTGCTTGTAGCTTAACGAAGCAATCCTTACAGAGACGTCTGTATTGTAGTGTTGTGCACGACCTCCATAGCTGGTAATGGGGAGTAAAAGCTCTGTTGAGGCAGGGTCTCCGGAGCTCCACAGCTGGTAATGGGGAAAAACTCTGTTGAGGCAGGGCCTCCGGAGGGTCCGATTGTGGATGTCATGAGAAGGAAATATGGGGATAAAAGCTTTTAAATGTCTGGACAGCTGAGTTTGGATTCCCAATAGGGGCATCCCTCAGTTTAAAAATATATATCAAAATTAGAGGAAAATTTGAAGGGAAAAGAAAATATCTGCAAAAACTTTGTGAATTATGGAAGATCAACGAGATCTTTGATGTGAAAAGAGAGTAAAAGCACGAAAAAGGAAAGTAACGAAAGAACAATTGCCTTTTTCAGAAAAAAAAGAGAAAAAGTTTTAAAAGAAAGAAAAATTTACACACACAAAGAACACCAGACTTGCAGATCTCCTCTTCTTTGTTTCCACAGTTGACAGCTTTGAAGCTGAAGTCCAGACCTCACCAACAGCCCACCGATTCATCCTTCAGCTCAACCACCAGAGAACTCTGCGACACTCAGCGAAAGAAGAGAAGCAGACCACTTCACCATGCCACAGCACAACAACTTCAGAAGCAACTCAGCCTGACACATCTACTCCACCACAAAATTCTGCAATCAATCCATCATCTCTGATTGCACACAGACTGCGTCACCACAGAATGCAGTCTTCAACATGTCAATGGTTGGAGCATCTGGACCTGAAACTACAATGTTTGGTTTACTGTGTAATGGACTTCGGCTGACATCTACACAGTCCAGGAACATGGAAAATTAAGTCATGGACACACATGGAGAGGACATGGTTAAGACAAGAACTGGGCAAGAAGAGCCAATAAGTCTGACAGCAATGTCTGTTACTACTGTGATCAACATGGACATTAGGTACGTGACTGTCCCACAAGAACATCACCAACTCCAAGAAACAAGTTAGACTGAGGATGATCGGGGGTTGGTCGGAGGGGATGGATTTCTGCTGACAAGCTTAACCAACCTGTGAGGTCTTGAGGAAGGTACTGCACCACATTCACACATACATACTGAGCAAATTAACACATCTATTGAAAACTCAAGCAATGGATATGCGACTGCTCTAACATATGTCCAATACACATCTGATCATTTCAAGAAATTTCTGAAACACACTGACCATTGCAGAAGAAAATGTTGTTTTCTTAGTTGACTCAGAAGCCACACATTCTGTGATAAAAGCTTTAGAACTAACTACAAAACCAAAACTGAGTTGAAATTATGTGTACTCTGTTGGTTCATCAGGTCAAACAATTAGAGAGAATGTTACTGTCCCACTCAAATGTGAGGATGGACCAAACACAAGCTTCAAACACGCATTCTTGCTTTCAAAAGTCTGTCCCATTAACCTGATGGGCAGAGACTTGATGTGCAAATTAGGTCTGTGTCTGATATCAATACCAGAGGGTGTGAAAGTTCACAAACTATCTGATCTAGACCTAAATTTTCTCACATTCTTTTGTTCACCACACCCCAGACCTACAGTATGCATATCAATGGAAATTACAACCATTAACTGCCTCTACTGTTAACTGTTTTAACAACTGACTTTATGACACCAGAGGACCTGCATTGCACCTCTCATGTGTCACCAGGATCCGATGAACCATATGAGGAAGGTTGGTTGAAAGAGATATTCGATATACTCACACTGACACACATTTATTGGACACAACATAAATGTGCTATATCAGTGTCTCTTACACCAACTCAGTGTGATGTGTACACCATAGACCATTCTGTCCCACACATCACACTTGCAAAACACATATCAGATAACTGGGAAGATTTGGGCCCATGTATAAAATCATGTCAGCGTGCAGCCTATTGGCAAGAAACATCTGATCGATCTGCCCTATCTTTACCATCACTGCAGGGCTACTCTTAAGAGTTTAATATCTGTTGTGCACATTCAAAGAAAAATCCAGCTGGTACCTAAAAGCTTTTCTAAATTTGTTTGTCTGTCTGTCTGTCTGTCTGTCTGTCTGTTTGTTTGTTTGTTTGTTTTTGAAAAACAAGTTGCAACTATTACAGCTCTACAGGAAGTCCCTAAGACACAATAAGTCAGTATGGTGTTGGCCTCATCAAAGACTGAACTTGTTGAGATCACTTCAAAATCTTAGACCTTGCAAGGCTCAAAATTCACCCAAACAAGAAGCAATCGATGACATAAACCGGTCTTTGAGTCTCTTAAAGAGGCAGGAGTAATTGTTGCCTGTGATGACTCTCAGTGAGCGCACTCTTGTTTTTCATGCTAAGATGATCAGAGATAGTTTTAGTCTTAGTCTTTCTGGTCCATCCAGACAATCAATTTTGGTTTGTCTTTAGCTTCAGTAGACAAGACTTCACATCCACATGCTTGCACCAAGATTACTATGAAGTTTTCCCACCATTTACAGTGAAGCTCTCAGACAAACTCTTGAACCTCTTGTTCTCTCTCCAGGCACAGCTTTACTACAGTATGTTGATGACCTTATGATCTGCAGTCCAACCAAAGAACAATGTGAAGCCAACACAGTCAAACTCTTGAAACATCTGGCTAACAGTGGTCACAAAGCCAGCTTGTCAAAACCTCAATTTGTCCAGGAAAAAGTCATTTTCTTAGGCCACGTCATTACTTCTGAAGGAAAAACTCTTTCACCAAAAAGAGTAGAGGCCATTCAAAACCTCCCAAAGCCCATCACCAAAAAACAGATGATGTCTTTTCTTGGCATGTGCTCTTATTGCAGACAATTCATTTCAAACTATGTCATTCTTGAACTTCCACTCACCTCCCTCATTCATGGAAAAGGTCTACAATCACAGGATCAAATCACATGGACTCCTGAAGCAGAACAATCCTTTATCACATTAAAACTTGCCTTACAGACCGCTCCAACTCTGGGTCTACCAGACCCCACCAGATCCTTCACTCAGACAGTCGATGAAAAAAATGGATCAGGATCATGGAAATAAACTACGCCCGGTAGCTTATTTCTCTTCTAAACTTGATCCCGTGGCTGGATCCTAACATGTCTTAGAGCTGTAGCTGCTGTTGAGAAAGCAACCATGGCTTCCAGAGACATTGTGGAGTATTCTGATGTTACTCTCCTGGTTCCACATGCTGTGTCTATGATTTTACTCGAACAAAAAACTTCTCACCTCTCCACAGCACGATGGCTGAGATACAACACCGTACTTTTAGACATGCCTAACATTACTGTCAAACGATGCAATGTGTTAAACCCTGCCACTCTCTCTCCCACACCACATGATGGAGAAGAGCATAATTGTGTTGCTGTCCCCCAACAGGTCTGCTCTCCAAGACCAGACCTTCAGGAAACACCACTAACTAACCCAAATTTGGTTCTTTTTGTAGATGGATCTGCTTCACAGAACTCACAAACTGGTTGCAACAGTGTTGGATTTGCTGTTGTCAATAATGACAAAACTTTTCCCTTAGGTTCACTCTCCTCTCACTAATCTGCTCTCACTTTGCTAATGTGACACATGGGTAAAACCATGTGTCAAAGGGGGGATGTTGGATGCCATAACTCAACACTGGTTCACCAAACTCAACACTGGTTCACCAAAGGTTTTTCATTTCATGCGGAAATAATTTTGTCACTCATGTATGGTTTGTGCTACGCATAACGCAGGTGAAATCCGCCCTTCCACTCCCAGCTTCCACGTCACTTCATGACTTCGAGCCTGGCAACTGGGTGGTGATAAAGGACCTGAGAAGGAAGCACTGGCACTCCAAACGCTGGCAAGGTCCATTCCAGATACTCCTGACAACATATACTGCTGTGAAGATCGCCGAGAGAGCAACGTGGATTCACGCCAGCCACTGTAGGAAGATCCCTGAACCAACGGAGGATAACTCAACTGTCAACCTGAACAACGAGGACGGACAACGCAAGAACAGACGAGCGCGAGACAGGACGACACAAGGAATAACAAAACCTCTATCTACCAGACTACACCATGCACTACCTGACCCTAACCCTGATTCTATCATGTTTGACGATAATGATAGAGACTTACACCTATACCCCTGCCAAAACTGTCACTTTGACAGAAGGACGAAATGCTACATTCACCTGTTGTCTACCCCGAAAACTCCACAACGCGCATACTATGCCAAATATGATAAATACCTATGCAGAGACCCCTGCGGTCCACATGATTGGCACTCAGTTGTGACCGCTACTGACAAAAACCCCAAACAGTGATCCCCACTTCATAATAACAAAAATTCCAACGGAGTCCAGATCACCATCTCCGATGTCAAATCCACCAATGCAGACACATATTGGTGTGGAATCGAATATCCAAGCTCTGATATGTGCAGACAACTCAGAGTTGTGGTCCATGGGCCACCAGAACCAGATAGCACCTCACCTAACATACCATCAGGTGTCAACACCATCTCAGCAACCTCTGAGATACAAGACTTAAACATTGCAAATCACAAAGATGGCACAGCACAACAAGCCCTCAAACAATGCAATGACAACAGTGCATGTCCCCTAGCTATGTCTGTGAATGTTCTCATTCGCCCAGGTCATTGTTATCTCTCTCTCAAAATTAAATCGAAGGCAACTGGACTTGTATTTGTCTGTGGAAGACGTTTCGCCTCTTATCCAAGCGGCTTCATCAGTTCATGCGTATCGGTCTTTCTAGTCCGCACTAGTCTGACCAAGAAGGTGGAGTAGGACCCAGGTATTTAACCTCTTGTGGGTGTGTCCAACCAAAGTACCTGTGAAAGTACTGGTTTCACCTGACCATTGTTGTGGTCTCATGTGGACGACAGTCGTTAGGGTCAGGTGACCCTGTTGTTATCCCGTGTGAACGACAGTCGTTAGGGTCAGGTGAGCCCCTGGTGGATGACGATCGTCGAGAGTCGTCTGAGGTTATGTTGTTAATTCTTCTGGGTACCGATGAAAGGGCGACATTGTAGATGGGGGATAGATGGTGTCGCAGACCCCCTCCCCTGTTTAGCGATGGCTTCTCCACTTTAACATAGATGGCTTCTTTGACTCCCCTTTCAAACCATCTGTCCTCCCTGTCCAAGATTTTGACATTGCTGTCTTCAAAGGAGTGTGCCTTTTCCTTTAGATGGGAGTAGACAGCTGAGACTGGACCTGAGGAGTTTGCCCTTCTGTGTTGGGCCATACGTTTGTTCAAGGGTTGTTTGGTTACCAAGGGTTGTTTGGTGTTGGGCCATACGTTTGTTGAAGGGTTGTTTGGTTACCAACCAAACAACCCTTGAACAAACGTATGGCCCAACACAGAAGGGCAAACTCCTCAGGTCCGGTCTCAGCTGTCTACTCCCATCTAAAGAGATGTCCCCTAGCTCTTTTACACAAAAAGTGGATGTTTGTACGTCTTGTTTCTGTGTATGTTTTGTACAACAGATGCAGCAGATGAAAATCATCCTTTCCATCCACACCACTTCATGACTTCCAGCTGTGAAGACCGCTGAAAGAGCAGCGTCAGTGTATGCCAACCACTGCAGAAAGTTTCCTGAGCCAACACAGGAATCCGTCATCAACCAGAGCAACACAAAGAGGAACTCTGTGGATTCAGCAAAGACCATCCAGATGCGCAGAACTGTCTCCATCACACCTACAACTACCAGCTGAGCTGAGGAGCAACGCAACGGCCCAACGGATAGACAGATTTCCATCAGGATATATACGACCATCGAGAGATCGGAGGAAGAGCATGCCCAAGAGGATTACATCTTACCACAACACCAGGAGACAAACAACCTCAACTCATGGACCATAGCCCTCAACAGCCAAAACACTAACTGTTAGGTGTGCAGAAGAACTCCTGTTACTCTGTGACTCTTGCCATACTTCAACTCCAGCCATGAACATTCTGTCTGCCCAAACCCACCACAACTGAAAAACTGTGCCCAACTTGAACCATGGTCAGACACTGTTCCATGTGTCCACCTAAAAATGATGGTGGAGAAAACAACAACAATTCTCTTTGCTCCTTTTCTGCTCCCTATTTTTCCTCTCCACTTCCCTCTGAAAAACACCTGTACAAGATTTGTTGAAACCCCCGTTTCAAGCTACAGAATCACATCAGAATTTGAATAGACAACTGAAGATCTTGCAAATTCTGCTGCAGAAGACATGTCCCTGCTTTCATGAGGAATGACTGCAATAAAGTTGAAGATTTTACAGAATCGTGTTGCACAATTACGTTCTGGCCACATCAGGAAAACATCACTACCATCAATGGGACTGAACATTGTCTGTTTATTCAAGTCTTAACCGACATGAAATAACAAAGCATGTAACATGTGACTGTATTACAATCTTTTACATAACTCAGACACCACAAGTTTGTTTTTGGATGATTGACAAAAATCTAGGGTCATTGGGTTATTGAAGATTTGAAACGCATCGATGATAATACCAGTGTGGATTTCGTCCAAAAATAACCTGACTGTTGAGAAACTTGTCTACGCTCTTCTCGACATCCAAAGTGACACAACATTTATCGACCAAGAAGTGAGCAACGGTCTTGATGCTGACAAGTGTCCTGTGAAGTTGAAGTTGACTACCATGAGTGGAAAGGACACAGTCGTCAGAAGTGAGAGTGTTTCTGGCCTTTGTGTAAGGGGATACAGTTCTGCTATTCAAGTCCATCTTCCAATAGCCTACACAAAGGACTGTATACCAATAAACCGTGCCCACATTCCTACTTGTGAGACAGCTAAACAGTGGAGTCATCTTGCAGAAATAGTTGATGAAATCCAACCACTGAAGGACTGTGAAGCAGGGCTTCTAATCAGCTACAACTGTTCCAGAGCCATGGCTCCGAGGCGAGTCATTGTAGGAGGAAATGAAGAACCCTATGCTATACGAACGGACTTAGGATGGAGCATTGTGGAACACTCATCACAAGGCCATGATTCCCTGGGCACAAGTCATCTGTGTCACAGAATCACTGTTAAGGAGCTGCCTCCAGCAACCCCTGCCGATGTGATCCGCATCCTGGAATTGGACTTCAAGGATGGCAGTGACGATGGCAAAACAGTGTCACAAGATGACATCACATTCCTCAACAAGGTAGGAGAGGGCATACGGAAAAACATACATGGCCACTATGAAATGCCCTTCAAAACCAGACCCTCTTTACCTGACAACAAGGACTCAGTCATGATACATCTTAACCACCTCAAAGGGAAACTGCAACAAGATGAAAAATATAAGGAGCAGTATGTCAGGTTCATGGAAGAGGTCATTGAAAGGGGGGCTGCAGAGCTGGTTGAAGACGGTGGGAGAAAAGGGGAGAGATGGTACATTCCTCATCATGGTTTTCGCCACGCGAAGAAGCCGGATAAACTTCGTGTAGTGTTCAATTGTTCAGCCAGGTACAGAGGGACCAGCTTGAATGACCATCTTTTCTCTGGACCTGACATGTTAAACAACTTGAGTGGAGTTCCCATCCGCTTTCGACAGCACCCCATTGCACTGATGTGTGACATCGAAAAGATGTTCCACCATTTCCATGTTGCAGAAGCTGATCACAACTACTTACGCTTTCTTTGGTGGAAGCAAGGAGACTTGAAATCGCAGCCTAGTGAGTTTCGTATGAAAGTTCATCTGTTCGGCGTGGCATCCTCTCCAGGATGCGCAAATTTTGGGCTGAAGCATCTAGTTAAGGATAATGCTGACATCTACCCTTGAGGCTCCTGATTCATCATGAGGGACTTTTATGTCGATGACGGCCTCACAAGTGTGGAAAGCACTGAAGATGCTATTCAGCTTGCCAGAGAACCACGTGAAATTTGTGCCATTGGTGGTCTCAGGATACACAAGATTGTGTCAAACAACAGGGACGTCCTAGAAAGTGTACCACCCTCTGAATGGGCAACTAATGTGAAAAATATGGACCTCGCCTTTGGTGACCTGCCTATTGAGAGAGCACTTGGTATTCAATGGGACGTGGAGTCTGATCACTTCAGGATTAACGTCAGCCTCAAGGAACAGCCTACAACACGCATTCTGTCCATGGTGGCCTCTCTGTATGATCCTCTCGGGCTTGTGGTACCCGTCCTGCTCAAGACAAAGATCATCCTTCAAGAGATGTGTAGATGTGGCACAGGCTGGGATGATCCACCCACTGACGAACTTCGTCTACAATGGGAACAGTGGAGAAGTGATCTGGTTCATCTGGACAACGTCACCATACCCCGCACTAACTTACCTGCTGGATTTGCAAGGGTCGTGAAGGCCGAGCTGCATCATTTCTCCGATGCCAGCACAAAGGGTTACAGTCAATGTTCATACTTACGGCTGCTAAATGAGGATGGAGCTGTTCATTGCGCCTTAGTTTTTGGAAAATCACGCATCTCACCAACCAAACTCACTACTATTCCTAGATTGGAACTGACGGCAGCAGTGGTTTCTGTGAAAACAAGCAACCTTCTCAAGGAGGAATTAGGATCTGCTGACACTGAGGAGTCCTTCTGGACCGACTCAAAGGTGGTGTTGGGATACATAAAAAATGAGGCACGGCGATTCCACACCTTTGTGTCCAACCGCGTTCAGAAGATTCAGCTGAGCTCAGCCCCTCAACAATGGAGATATGTACCAACAAACGAAAATCCTGCTGACCACGCTTCTCGGGGCTTGACCCCCAGAGAGCTTCTGTCATCCACCTGGCTTACTGGACCCCAATTCTTATGGAACAAGGAAATGAAGCTGCCAGCAGATGATACTCCAGAATTGACAATCGGAGATCCAGAGGTCAGAGGTGCTTTAGCGCTTACCACAAGAACCACGGAGCAAGTAAGCTTGGTTGATCGCTTGTCTAAGCTCTCATCTTGGTCATTGGCAACTCGAGGGGTTGCACGTATTTTAAGGCGCATCTGCAAGAACAAGTCAAACAGTCTCACCTCTGTAAAAGAACAAGAAGATGCAGAGCAGTGCATAATCAAAGATCTGCAGAAAAATGTGTAGCACGAAGAGTTGAAGCTGTTAAGCAAAGGGATTCCCCTACCCTCTCATAATCCACTATACTCTCTCGATGCATTCCTGCACGAAGATGGAGTCATCGGGGTGGGAGGAAGACTGGGCAACTCCTTTCTTCCCCACTCCATCAAGCACCCTGCAATTATTCCCAAGAATCATCACATCACAAAGATGTTGATTGCTCACTATCACGAGATCTCACCATAAACAAGATCAGGTCCAATGGCTACTGGATTCCAGTGATCAATCGTGCCGTAGCGTCTAACATTCATAAATGCATCACCTGTAGACGACACCAGAAACCGACTGAAGAGCAAAGGATGGCTGATCTTCCCCCGGAATGCGTGGAACCATTACCCCCCCTTTACCTTCTGTGGAATGGCCTGCTTCGGCCTGTTCCTTACAAAGCAAAGAAGAAAGGAGAGCAAGAGGTACAGCCTTCTCTTTACTTGCCTCATTTCCTGCGCTATCCATATTGAGATGCTCGACAGCATGTCAATGGATGCTCTCATCAATGGTCTGAGATGTTTCATTACCATACGTGGTGCTGTCCATCAGATTAAGTCTGACCAAGGAACCAACTTTATTGGAGCCAAAAACGAATTTAAAGAGGCCCTCAAGGAAGTTGATGCAGACCAGCTGGCTGCATTTCTTGCAGACAAACAATGAGACTTTGTCATGAACGCACCCTATTCAAGTCACGTTGGAGGGGTGTGGGTGTGAGACAAATCAGGACTGTGAGAAGCGTCCTCAGAACCATGCTTGCCCTTTCCTCTGGTAGGCTAAACAATGCTTCTCTCCGGGCTTTTCTCTATGAAGCTATGGCAATCGTCAATGGTTGTCCACTGACTGTTACCAACCTCAACGACCCCCATGGCCTTGAGCCACTCACCCCAAATCACCTTTTGACTATGAAGTCTGCCAAGGCCTTACCTTCCCCAGGAAAATTCATCAGGGAAGACATGTATGGGAAGAAAAGGTGGTGGCATGTTCAATACTTGGCAGAACAGTTTTCGAGGCGATGCCGTAAGGAGTACCTTGCCAATATCGCTCTCAGACAAAGGTGGCACACCCCCAGAAGGAATCTACAAGTTGGAGACATTGTGATGATGAAAGGAGATGATGTTAACAGGAATGAATGGAGATTGGGAAGAGTCACCAGAACCACTATTGACAAAGACGGACTCATAAGAAGGGTTAAGATCTGCCTTGGTGACAGGAATCTTGGCAAAAAGGGGGAGTGTCTACACAAGATATCTGACGTAGAGCACCCAGTCCAGAAACTAGTTTTGTTGCTAGAGGCTGACTGAATCCAGTTTCCCTTTTTTATTAAATCTTGCATCTCCTCCACATACCTTATAATCTTAACACAGTTTATAAAGAGGTTCTACCTGTGTTCTAATCTACTCTGTGTTTTCTTGCATAAAAGGATCAATTTCAGTTAAAATCACTAGAGATTAATGTAAATTGTATACTGTTCCATTATTCACTCATGATTGGTGGGAGTGTATGTAACTCTTAAAAGGGGGTTTCAATGACAGATTGTCATTGCCTGTATGCTTTTATTTGTTGTTTTTGCTTTAACTATTACATGCTTTTATTTTGGTACTCCTAGGCCAGAAGTAGAGGTTGTGCATCTAATAGCGAGCTTACTGATTGACTTCTCACGGAGCAGACAATAAGAAAGATGGTCAGAGGTCAACATAGCTCCGGAATTGAAGGATTTCCCTGTATGTGTTAAGCACCTGGCTAGAATTGGGAACAAGGTATGTTGTAGAAGTATGTTCAAGGTGGAGTTATGTGTGTTTCAGCAGACTGAAGAGAGTGTAAGGGAGTCCTTATTTCACCATGAATTTCTGTTGCTGGTCGTGCTAACTTAGCCTCTGTGGAGTGTGTATGTGGTGATGTTAAGCTAAAAGGAGCCTCTCAGTCATTTCATGGTTGAGATGGTTTATTTGTTTAAGAGCTCATTTTATTTTTATTTTGTATCTATCCTTAGCTCTTACGGTGTTCCAGAAAGGAAAGGATTTATGTGCAAAACATGAACAAACGGCTGTACATTGATAAATTCTTCTGGAAACATCAGTACGCTTCACCATTGTCTGGCTGGGTTCGCTACAACTTGGCCTCCACCCCGGTGTCCCAGATCTCATCTCTGTGCGCTGTGACAGAAACATGCTCCGTAACGTGTAATCCTTCGTTTATGACAGTTTAGACTACACAAATATACATGTCGTAACTAAGGATTGACCGATAAGGACTTTTTAGAGCCGATACTGATACAGATTATTATCTATCAAGGAAACCGATAACCGATATTTAGAACCGATATTCATTTGCAGTAAAAATGAAAAATTTGATGTCAAAATTTAGAATAACACACCTGCAATTAGACTGAATGAAGTATACTCTTTGTTTTTGTACAAAATGATTAAAAAAAAAGAGAGACAATGTTAAAAATATATATATATTCATTTACATAATATTACATAATAATACTACATAATAATCTTATGATTGCCTATAACATTACATAAAAACAGCATAAAGAGTTTGTAAATAAAGATTTAACTTTAAGTTTCAGTGGTTCCCAGTGTTTTTCACTTATAGTTCCTTATTTATTATTATATTTATTATATATGTAGAGAAATAAAGGCATGTTCTGAATCTCAGAACAGTATGTGAACTCTTGCGTTTAGAACTGTATGTCATATTACATAAATAAGAACAAGGCACTTAGCAAAAGTAAACAGTAAAGGCTACGTTACACACGAGTTGTAGCCTAGACGCGACGGTAAATTTATTGATGAAAATAAAAGTGAGAATAAGCTCCTCGATGTGTGCTCTCTGCCTGGCTCATTGAAACAGCCTATAATATCCCTGGATGCTACGAGTGACCAGCGAAAAGACAATCATTTAACGTGTGTGTGTTCAGTCGCAGCAGCACCATAGCCACGTGTGTTTGTTTACAACAGAACAGCGTGTAGTGAGAGCATGAGCGCTGAAGGAGAGGAGGTTATAAACAAAAAAGGACACGTTAGTGTGTGGTGTTAAACTTAGATGCTATAATAACCTCAGGTGTAGTTTATTGATAAACAGGGAGCCACCCGCGGGTTCAGACACATTAGGAGATTTGCAAAGTAATGGTAACGTAAGGGCTCATATTATTATTGTCCGTCTGTCGCTTGCTCTAAAGCGGTGGCGGCATGCGACACTGGGCATGCAAGTTATCACCGAAAATGATCATAGAGTTGTGGTATTTTTAAACTTAATCATAGAAGGTTTTTACTGCAACTTTACGTCGACTGATTATTGCCTTAACTTCTCTGCTGGCTCACCAGACCAATCTGCTTCTCCTCCTCGTCTATGGCACTACATAGATGCTTCACTGTTGATTGGCTATCACTTGTGCCATATAACCAATCAGTGAGGGCTGTGGGTGGGACTTTGTTACATGGTCAAGAGTGGTGGCTGCAGGCAGGGAGACGGTGCATCAGCGCCGAAGGAGCGCATTTTAAAATAAATTCAATTTATCGGTTATCGGTGGAAAAAAACGGCCGATGCCAATCATCATAAAAATGCCGACTATCGGCCGATATTATCGGCCATGCCGATAATTGGTCGATCCCTAGTCGTAACATCGTTATAGCATTATCCAGTGCTCCATGGATCGCTTTTTTCGCTGGCTTCATTAAAAGTAAATTCACATGACCCAGAGGAGGGTTAGCAAAAACAGTTAATTGATATGTTTACAACCAAGTGAAAGGGACAAATGAGAGGAAGCAAAGGTTTGAGATTCTGACCTTGTAAAGACACAATGTGTAAAATTACAAACTCCTTCTGTCTCAAAAGTCCAGATTAAAAGTGAGTAAAAATCCCTCCCAGCGTCAACTGTTAACAGCATTTAGTAAAATCAACAGACATTTACAGCAATGGTTTTCAATACATGAGTAAAACTTAAATTTGCAAACATCAAAGAAGTGAAAGCAACCACACAGTGTGAAATACTGGGCTACAGTGGAGGATCAAAGTTCATAATAAACTGGTCAAATAATAAATTAGTTCTTGATCAACAATATGCAAATAAACATTATATTAAGATAAAAGTAGTGACAGTTCCATTACAATCAAAATCAAAATGGGTTTTCATACCTGAGTCACCTTGAAACTGCAAAGTTTCTGAGTTCAAGGAAATGTACTTTGACCTAGTTTATGATTTTGTTACTCTGTGTTGCAAATGGGTATGCCTGTTTGTGTTTAAACTGCTATCATACAAATAAAAAAGGCGTTTCTGATGTATGTGCTATGTGAAGCTGAGGAATATCGGTGTAAGGGCCAATAAGGGCCAGTTAAATAATAATAATTTAAGTTTAAAAACAGTAAAAATGAATGATTATAATTTCATTGTGGTTCACGTAAGACTTAGAGTACGTTAGTTTAAAATACATAATTAGTAATGTATAAAGGGTTAAAAACGTTTCTATGTTATAAATTCTATGATGTGACGTCACCATATAGTCGTAACTATGGTAACCGACTGCACCTTAAGTTTCGTTTGGAGAGCCAGAACATGGCGGAAGCAACACAGTCTTTTGACCGTGCGTCAGACTTGTAATTAGGGCCACGGGGCAACGCACCGAGGCACTGGCCCTACAGCTATAAAATAGCTGAAGGGCCAGTGCCTCGGGGCAAAGCCCCGAGGCACTATTGTTATACTGCGTGTTTCTTCTTCTTATTATTATTTTTCCGTTTCCTCCAAAATTTCGGCACCTAACTCGTCCTACAGCTTGAGGAGTTGTAGGACAAATTATATATCAAAACGTGCGGTTTGATCGGGATCGGTGTGCTATTACTTTTCTCTACGAAATACCAATTTTTCGCGACGTAAGTCGCGAAAAACTGAGAAAAATTCTCCATTGGAATGAATGGAACGGGCGAAAAAAAACAAGCCAAAAAGAAAAATCATTGGAGTTTTTCAAACGTCTACTGCTCAGGCATACTTTCACCTACAGACTTCATTTACACTTTAAACTGTAGACACAAGTCTTGTGTGTTGGTGTATTAATCCACGTTTTGATAGGTCATATAGTTTTTCATCAATCACTGTTCAATGACCATGATCATTTCTGGAGAAATTTTGAGTTTATAATGGGTGTGTATTGCACGGAATGTTCGTGTTAGAGTGGGTGACATCATCAGCTAGAGTGGGAGAAGTTGTCTGAAATTGTCTGAAACTTTTCTCTTTCTCTTGTCCTCCTGGCCACAAATTACACTCTACGCACATGATTTTTTCCACAGTTGTAGACAAACTTGTTCTGTTTCTGACAATGTGCTCATCAAAGCAGAGAGACTTACAGAATTTAAATTCTGAGCCTCTCAGTGCGGTCACGTCTCTCTCTGCTCCTCATTGACTCTAATACAAAGATTTTCTGAGAGAAGCAGAAGGGACCTCTGTTTGAAACTCGCCCGTGACCCCAAAATATTTACTGTAGAAACACCAAAAGCATATCAAAGTGTTCAGGAAGTCCTTACGCCGCCCAGGATCTGCTTTTTCTTCTGATAGGAGCTACCATTTTGTCGCTCTAAGCCCAAATGTGAGACCAGCGCAGAGGGAGAAAATCGCCCTTTTTCTCCACGTTTCTGTCTGTCTCTGGCTAGGGTGGCTCTGTCGTCATTGGCAACCACCAGTTGGTTACAGGTGGAGCTCGTTAAGATCAGACTGACACATGCAGCTCGTTATAGATCTCTGAGTATGAAGTCAGCCACACCCACACAGACACATACACACACACCTATCTGTCTATGTATCTATGTATCTATCTATCTATCTATCTATCTATTTCTTACAATGTTCTTCTGCTGACAGTTTCCAATGTGTTTGAGTAGACTTAAATTTTTTCCCCAGTGTATTGCAGCAGACTTCAACTCTTCAAATTATTACACTTAAATTTACGATTTTTACTACATGTTATTCTGGCTCTTTAATTAACACACACACACACACACACTAACACACACCCCACAGGTAACTTAATGCCATTACAGTTACAGGTACACACACACACACACACACACATGCGCGCGTATGTGCGCACTCCTCTCTCTCTCTCTCTCTCTCTCTCACACACACACCACAGGTAACTTCATGTGATTACAGTTACACACACACACACAAACACACAGGTGACTTAATGTGATTATGGCTCCTCAATATCAGTGCTCAGTACAAGATGATGATGTGTCTGTCTGATTAGTTTGGTGGTGGGTTTGATTCCCATGTTGACAGAGATGGTACCCCCGGCAGTAGCCCCCCGTGGCCCTTTCAAAATTTCCCAGAGGGAATTTTCTAGTTTACTTTGTTGTTTTTAAGTAAACATTTTTAAAAGACAAAGGAAGTTTTCATGTCTCGTCGCTCGTGTGGAAAAAGAGTGGGTTTTTTTGACTGGCTCTAGAAGTGGTACAGTAAAGAAAGAAGAGCTAAACGAGTGCCATTACAATCGGCAAACTCGTTTGTGTCTCAAGTGGAGATGGAACTGTGAATTCATGTCTTTTGTTTCCTCACTTTTGGATTATTGTAACATTCTTTTCACCCCCCCTCACCAAATCTGGATCATTTACAAGTCATCCAAAATGCAGCTGCTGGACTGTTGACCAGGTCGTCCAAAGGGTCTCATGTAACACCAATTTTGACTGCTCTCGATTGGCTCCCCATCAAATTCAGAATTCAGTTCAAAGTTCTTGTAAGTAGGTTTAGAGCCCTGCTGATATTCAGGCACTTGACTACACAATAAATTACCTTATAAATTACCTTCAAACCAATTTTTGGAACCTTACTTTTCATGGCAGTAGCAATAATATTATGGCCACTAAAGCACACAGGTGCTGATATGGCTTTAGAGCACTTCTCAGCACTATCTGTAAAAAAGTGGTCAATGCATGTGATGTAATTGACCCATCACAATTAATGGAAATTCTTGTGGGTACATTTATGAGATGAGATAGACGACATACAGACCACATACAGTACCTTAGCTGCATCACTCACAGTTTTTCTCAAAGTACAGTTCTTGGAAAGCCAGTCAATGTTCATATCAACAAGAAAGAATATTTTATTGTCATTATCAGTTACATTTTGAAGCATTGCACATATATTATTGAGATACTCAATATTTGATCTGTGTGGTCTGTAACAACAGCATGTCAATATCAGTTTTGAATATGGAATAGGAAGTTGAAGCCATAGGCCCTCTACTCCTGATATGCCCAGATCTTTCCTTATTTTAGCAGGAAGATGGCTCTGTGCATAAATGCGGTTTCACAGCCATGTCTGTCTCTGTCCCTTCTGAATATATTGTACCCTTGTATAGATACATCTGTATCTTCTATTGTATCATCTAAGTGTGTTTCAGAAATAGCCATTATGAGAATATTATTTTCATACAGTATAGAACTTAGCTCATGAATCTTGTTTTTCAAACTGAAATTCTCATGTGCAAATATAAAACCTGTCTTAGGTAATTTAATGGCCATGATTAAAAGAGATATTAATTAGTCGATGTTACTTATACATACACGTACATAACTTTCCTTGTGACAATGATGTCATTCAACCATGCATGTTGTTCCAAGTCATCCACATTTTTCTCCAACAAGGCAATCTTATTGTTTTCTGCATTTTGAATCCTTCCTGGAGGTTTTTGTTCAAAAATAAATGCTAGACTTATGCGAATGAAATCCATCTTAATTATCACTTATGGGCCTCTAGTCCTGTGTGGTGGTGACTGTGTTTGCAGAGGCCCTCTCGCTGTCTGTATTTTGGTCTTTTGCTTTGTTTTGTTGTGCACGGGCACATTCTGGGTGGAGAGTCGTTGTTTTCTCTCCAGCCAATGACAGAGCAGGTGAAGTTCCGTGCAGCACGAGTATGAGGGCTGCTAGCCCCGCTAGCTGTCTTGGATGCGGCTAACACCCACTAGCTCGATGCTAACTCCTGCCAGTGGTAGCAGATAGCATCCGCCGCTAGCACCCACTTCCCAGCTCACCACATCGGCCCTCTTGCTCATCACAGCGTAGCCCTCGAGGCTCCCGTTAATGGTGATGGCCAGCCCAGGCGGGTGAATAGCTGGAGCCTGGCCTAGTAGTGAGTGATTGGAGCATGGGACATGGCCTGGTGGTGAGTGGCTGCAGCCTGGGGCCCAGCCTGGTGATGGGTGGCTGGAGCCTGAGCCATGCCTGGTGGTGGATGGCTGGCTGGATGGAGCATGGAGCTTCCCAAAAATTCAATTCAGGTTTAAAATCTTATTAGTGTCTAATATGAAATCATTTTTAAGTGCGAGTAATGTGACTTTCCTGGACAAAATACAAAGGACTGTCAAGATTTTAGAGAGATAGAGCTGCTGCTGCTGCTCCTCATGTAGATATCAGCCTTTTAATGAGAAATACACAATGTAGTCAATGACACAAGTCATGCAACATCAGAGCTTTGTAATAATAATAATAATAATAATAATAATAGATTAAATTTATAGTGCACTTTTCATCAAGTGATCTCAAAGTGCTTACAGCCAAAAAAAAAAAAAAACCCAAAGTAAGATCAGCAATCATAGGCCTTCTTGAATAGAAGGGTTTTCAGGCCCGTTTTAAAAGAGTTCAAGTCTTGTGTGGCCCGAAGCTGGAAAGGGAGGCTGTTCCAGAGGCGTGGTGCAGCTGAGCAGAAAGCTCGGTCGCCCATGGTGGCCAGTTTGGTGTTCGGGACTTTGAGGAGCAGAGTGTTTGTGGATCTAAGGGTGCGGGTGGTGGATTTCAGGGTGATGAGTTCTTGCAGGTAGATGGGTGCATGACCATGAATGCATTTATGAGTGAGCAGGAGGATTTTGTAATTGATCCGGGATGAGACAGGTAGCCAGTGTAGTGAATGGAGGATGGGGGTGATATGGTCGTGTTTACGGGCTCTCATCAGGACCCTGGCAGCGCTGTTTTGGATGTATTGTAACTTCTGGATGTTTTTGCCAGGCATCCCGAAGAAGAGCCTGTTACAGTAGTCCAGCCTCGAGGAAACGAAGGCATGGACTAATTTTTTCGCTGCTGGGAGAGATAGTGTGGGGCGGAGTCTTGCGATATTGCGGAGATGGTGAAATGAGGTCTTGCATAGATGTTTTATGTGATTGGTGAAGGTTAACTGAGGGTCAAACCGGACACCAAGGTTCACGGCTGAAGATGAAAGGGGGATGAGCTGGCCATCGAAAGTGAGATGGGTTATGGGTGAAGAGTGGACCTGATGGGGGGTGCCGATGAGGAGTACTTCTGTTTTATTGCAGTTTAGCTGGAGGAAGTTGCTGTTCATCCAGGCCTTCGTTTCCTCAAGGCAGGTGGTGAGGGATGACAGGGTTATGAGAGGGTCTGGGGTGGTTTTGATATAAAGTTGTGTGTCATCAGCAAAACAGTGGAAAGAAATCTGATGTTTGCTGATGACATGACCGAGGGGGAGCATGTAGATAGTGAAGAGGATGGGGGCAAGGATTGATCCCTGGGGGACGCCGCAGGTGACCGGGAGTGATTTGGACTTGCTGCCTCCCAATAGGACATGTTCCGACCTCTCTGATAGATAGGACTTAAACCATTTCAGGGCGTGGTCTGTCAATCCAATGGTGTTGTGGAGGCGCTTGAGGAGGGTGGTGTGGTCCACAGTATCAAAAGCTGCGGTTAGGTCTAGGAGGATGAGTAGTGATGGGGATCCTGAGTCTGATGACATCATGAGGTCATTTGTAAAGTCACTGAAATTTTAATTTAAAACAGAAACCACTAGAGACCATCTGATGACTGGAACAAAGTATGCTGATGTTCTGACCCTTTGTATGTGTGTGATCAGGATGCTTCAGGTGACCCAAGGAGCTCCATATTACATGATGACAGTCACACAAACGAATATTATCACTCCACTGTGACATCACATGTGACTGTAGTTAGGCCTTTGACAAAAAAAATATGTCAGTCCACTGTGAAAGAGGAAAACAATGTTTGCACACCAGTAAATGCTCCCAAAAGATTTATTAACAAAAGGTCAACGTTTTGATCAAAATAGATCTTCTTCAGGACTGAAGAAACAGGAAGTGGACATGTACTTTAAAATGTCCCACCATGAATCTGATTGGCTGTCTATACCTAAACCAGATATAGGTGGACTCAAGGCAACGTGCCCCAGGTGGAGTGTTATCCAACCATGTGAAGGCCCCAATGCTCAGACTAGCCCAACCTTTTTTAGACAACTGCCCACAAGGTGCCACACAACGTCCTCCCTGAGGAGGAAGAAAATGCAGGTGAAGCAAGAGGAAACAAAAGAGACCCACACTGGACCAGAAGCAGGGCACCATGCAATGTAATCAACCTTTCAAGCAGATCTCTTTCTGTCACCTGCATTTCAGCCCTTAGCAAGGGTCTGTCATCTGTCCCCACCACTCAATGCAATGATTTTGATATTCTGGTGGACTTTCAGAAATTCGTTCGTAATTTAAGAATAAATGAATTCATTTTGACTAAAAACAGAAACTCACAATTTGTCCATTCTGACAATTCCTTAGGGGATAGTGAGACTCCAGTTTGTGCTGATGAGTCTACAGCATTGTCTAGACCTTTCAAAAAGAAATCCAGTTTTATTCCACCTAAACATAGAAACTCATCTATAGATACATATTGTAGATTGGTGGAGAGTGAGGTGTCTCAGCTCCTAAGTAAAAAAAAAAACGACAGTGTAAGCTGGTCAATAATCTTTCCAAATTGCAACGCAATGCACTTCATGAACTAAAAAATGACACATCTGTTGTAATACAGTCTGCTGACAAAGGGGGAGCTATTGTTGTGCAAGACAGGGTGGATTATTTTGGTTAAATTTATAAACAACTTTCTAATGAAATGTTCACAAACTCAGTAAAAACCGCACTTCATAATTTAAGGTTCATATTGACAACGTTCTGAATTCCTATTTGGACAAGGGTGATATTAGTCGAAACGAGTTTCAGTATATGAAGGTTGAACATCCTATCACACCAGTTATTTACATCTTGCCTAAGATTCATAAGAGTTACACTACTGTGCCTCCTGGTGGACCTATTGTCACTGTAATTGGCTCTCTCACAGAGAAAATCTCTACATTTGTTGATTTTTTTCTTAAACCACATGTGGTCATGCTTCTGTAACCCAGCTTCTGGCTCCTCTCTGC
This sequence comes from Caranx ignobilis, assembly GCA_021432705.1. NCBI lineage: Eukaryota > Metazoa > Chordata > Actinopteri > Carangiformes > Carangidae > Caranx > Caranx ignobilis. Next base: position 22,784,129 of record MU269990.1, read on the forward strand.
GTCCGCAGACTCTGCGTTGTGTTCTTGCGTGTTTTTTCATGGAGGTGGTGCAGAGGGACGAGCTGGACACACGGAGACATCTGATCGTGGCTTTGACCGCACCGTTTATTTTCACTTCACACACGGACTGGTACTGTTGGCTTCCAAATACAAAAGAAACATTTTCAGATTGCAGCTTGGTGTATTTAACAACTCCGGCCAAAAACGGAAAGCTAATGCATGCTAAAAAATAAAACTAGCCATGCTCACAGCCGATACACGTACAAAAATACACCCACCAAACCGAAGTTACTCCTTCCCAAACTTTTTGGACCGCTCATACCCATTTCAAGACACATACCATTGTTACTGGATAACTTAGCAAGCGTTAATAGTTAAAATACTCACTATATTGAGGAGAGCAGTTCACAGTGTGCTTTCCTTCCAAATACAAAAGAAACACTAAAGCAAAATGACGCTTGCACGGCTAACTACCTACAAAAAACACGGTGGCCTGTGGGGACAAATGGTCCCGATTGCGAAACCCCCTGAGGGCATATATGGTGTATCTGCGCCATCTATGGGCCAAAATAGGCAACTGCCCTACACTTCCTTCCTTTGTGAGAGATTCTAGTGAGTTTATTCAGATTCTACATGGCATTGAGTCAGTTGATAAAGTATCATTTTTGGTCACTCTACATGTGGAGAGTTTGTATACACATATCCCACATCAAGGTGGCTTAGATGCTATTGTACACTTTCTGAACCAGGGGCCTGACAATGTCTCAAGTACTGTATGTTTGCAAGATTTGACAGATAGTTCTAAGAAGTTCTTTATGTTTAAGAATGATTTCTATTTACAAAAATGTGGCACAGCCATGGGGAGCAAAATGGCTCCAAATTATGCTAAACTGTATGTTGGTTACTTTGAGGCAGACATAATTCTTAATAGTGCCCGTAACCCCTTCCTCCCACATATTCAGTTATAGAAAAGATACATTAATGACGTTTTTCTACTATGAACTGAGACTCAGACAGAACTTGTTGCATTTCTAACTTTCTTAAACAGTAGCAGTCATTTCTTGGAGTTCACAATTGGTTCTGATCCCACCTGTATGCACTTTCTGGATGTACTGGTCATCAAAGAAAATAATAAACTTATCACCCCATCCCTTTGGAAAAGGGTATACCTATGGGCCAATTTAAACAGATATGCAGGATTTGCAGTAACAATGATGATTTTGCTGTACATTCAAAGGATCTCATAAATCATTTCAGACAACATGGTTATTCTGATGAGTGGATACAACCAGCAGTGATTAAATTCAGTGAATGCACTCGATCTGATTGTCTCAGTACCATAGAGAAAACTGATAAGGCACAATCTTTCAGTTGTTATGTTCAGTACTCCCCTCTGGGTCGGCAGTTTGAGAGAATTATAAAGAAACATTGGTACATTTTGAGCTCTGAGCCATCCCTTAGCAAATCCTTTTCTGTCCCTCCCCATCTAGTGTATAAGAGACCACCAAACCTGAAACACCTAGGCCTACTGGTTAGATCACATTTGCGCCAGCCCAAGCCTGCACATTTTCTTAACAACATCCCTCATGGCAAATATAAATGTGGCAGATGCTCACAATGTAACTTTACATATAAGTGCAACACTTTTAATCACCCAGTTTCTGATAAGCAATACGTGATTGAGGGTGTTATCAGTTGTTCCACGCCGAATGTCATTTACATGATTAGGTGTCTCTGTGGGCTGGCATAAAACATCTAGTCCTCTTAAGACCAGAATCTGTGAACACAAGAGTGACATAAGAAACAAAGATTTCCGCAACCCTGTTGCTTTGCATTTTCATCAGGCTCATCATAACAGTTCATCCTTGAAGTACATTGGCATTGAACATGTGATATAGTCCAGGCAAAATAGTGTTTAATGACAGACTAATTGTAATAGAATTTTTTTTCACCATACATCATTTCTATGAGGTGTCCAGAACAACATACTAAAAGTCCTTAGAAATCCTAGTTGGGGAAATATATTTAATTCTCATCAATCCAAGATGTGTGCCAATAAGGCCAGACAACAACACGCCCCAATGGAGCTATTTTTTTTTTTTCTTTACTCCTATCACAATAAAACTTCACACAATGAAAGTATCCATGAAAAGTAACATTTTTTGTATTACAAGTTTCAAATAACTAAAAAATAAAAAAGTAATAAATGTTATCATTCCACTGTGACATCACATGTGACTGCAGGTAGCCCTTTGATAAAAAAAAAAAAAAAGAAAAAAAGAATGATGTAGTCAGTCCACTGTGACATCATAACTGACTGTAAGCAGCACTTTGATAAACAACAACAACAAAACTAAATATATATATATATATGTAGTCAGTCCACAGTGACATCATAACTGACTGTTTTCATTCCACTGTGACATCACAAGTGACTGTAGTCAGCCCTTTAATAAAAAACAAATGATGTAGTCAGTCCACTGTGACATTATAAAGTGACTGCTATCATGTGACATCACAAGACACTGTAGTCAGCCCTTTGATAAAAAAATATAAATGATTTAGTCAGTCCACTGTAACATCGTAAGTGAATTATCTCATTCCACTGTGGACACTGGATTAGATTGATACAGAGGAAAAGCTCAAAGCATAATTCTGCAGGAGTAAGGGGCCTCTTTCATGATGGTGGTTTTATGGAAATCTATTCTTGATGGACATCATGAGTAACTAGAAAAAGCATTCCCAAGAAGGGAATGCGGGTGAATGCTGAAAGCAGCTGAATGACATTGCTGAAGCAATGCTGAATCAGCTGAAGAAATTGTTAAAACAAAGTTGAATTGGCTGAAGAAACAGCTGAAGTAATATTGAAAAGGCTGATGCTAAGGTGAAACGTATAACTTGTACCAGTGCTAAAATAGCTGAAGCAAGAAGTGACAAGAGATTAAAAAGTAGAACTCGGAAGAAGGAGGCTGATTTTGTATGAAATGGTTGGCAATTGCTTGAATTCTTGAAGATTAGTATGAAGAGTAGGTTAACTGAAGGAATTGCTGAAGCAATGCTAAATTAGTTGAAGAGGTTTCTGAAGCAATGTTTAAAAGGCTGACAATATAGCTGAAAACTATCTGAGTCTGAGTGATGAATGACTTTAGAAGGGCTAAAAGCAGTAGAAACGTTAAAGAGGTAGGATGATAAAACTTGGAAATTTCAGTGTAACAGTTTGAAGATTTTAAGGATATATAAATAGTCAAGAAGACAATAGAGGAAAGGAGAGAAGGACAGGAGTGGAGAATAGTGGAGAGGAGGACAGGAGGAGGAGAGGAGAATAGAGGCATGAATGAGAGAATAGAGGAGAGGAGCATAAAGGAGATGAGAAAAGGAGAGCAGAATAGAGGAGATGACGAGAAGAGAAGGAAAGGAGAATAGCGGAGAGGAGGACAGGAGAAGGAGAGGAAAAGACAGGAGAATAGAGGAGAGGAGAATAGAGACATGAATGAGAGAATAGAGGAGAGGAGGACAGGAGGAGAGGAAAAGAGAGGAGAATAAAGGAGAGGAGAAGGGGGAGAAAGAGGTAAGGAGAATAGAGGATAAGCATGAAAAAACATTGAAGCCTAGCTTTCTCAGATATATAAATATATATAATACACTGACAGCTTGAAAACATTGGTAAGCATATATTAATAGAGATGAAGCGATATCTGAAGAGTATTCAGTAAGAAGGTGAAGATTTGAAGAGTTTGAAGGCTGTTCCAATGCATTTCTAATGAGAGTAAAATTTCAGAAAAGTATGAATATTTTGAAAAGTATGAATAGTACGAAAAATTTGAATGTACCCGATAATCTCCAGAAGAAGCTGAAAGTTTTGATGTATGAATTGTTTGAATAGTACAAAGTATGTAGAAGTAGTAGGAGACTGAAAAAGGGAAGAAGAACCCAGAATAATAATAACTAGAAAAAGCATTCCCAAGAAGGGAATGTGGGTGAATGCTGAAAGCAGCTGAATGACATTGCTGAAGCAATGCTGAATGAGTTGAAAAAATTGTTCAAACAACGCTGAATTAGCAGAAGAAACAGCTGAAGTAATATTGAAAAGGCTGACGCTAAAGCTGAAACGTATAACTTGTACCAGTGCTAAAATAGCTGAAGCAATAAGTGACAATAGATTAAAAAGTAGTACTTGGAAGAAGGAGGCTGATTTTGTATGAAATGGTTGGCAATTACTTGAATTGTTGAAGATAAGTATGAAGAGTAGGTTAACTGAAGAAATTGCTGAAGCAATGCTAAATTAGTTGAAGAGGTTTCTGAAGCAATGTTTAAAAGGCTGACACTATAACTGAAAACTATCTGAGTCTGAGTGATGAATGACATTAGAAGGGCCAAAAGCCGTAGAAGCGTTAAAGAGGCAGGATGATGTAGTAAAAACTGGAAATTTCAGTGTAACATTTTGAAGATTTTAAGTAGCCATAAATATAAATAGAGGAGAGGACAATAGAGGAAAGGATAGAATGAGAGGAGAATAGAGGCTTTAATGAGAGAATAGAGGAGAGGAGCATAAAGGGGATGAGAAAAGGAGAGGAGAATAGAGATGAAGAGAGGAGAAGGAGAGGAGAATAGAGACATGAATGAGAGAATAGAGGAGAGGAGAAGAAAGGAGACGAGAGGAGATGAGAAGGAGAATAGAGAAGATGAGAAGGAGAGGAGAGGAGGACAGAAGAAGGAGAGGAGAATAGAGGAGAGGAGAAGGAGGAGAAAGAGGAGAGGAGAATAGAGGATAAGCAAGGAAAAAGTATTGAAGTCTAGCTCTCTCAGATATATAAATATATATATAATAAACTGACAGCTTGCAAACATTGTTTAGCATATATTAATAGAGATGAAGCAACATCTGAAGAGTAAAAATAGAACTTGTATGCAGGAGGCTGAATGAAGAGGCTCAGAAATGCCTGGATTGTTAAAGATAAGCATAAAACAATGTGAGAAAATCTATATAGGTTACATATAAATATAAAATAAGAACTCTTAAAATGGTTGAGGAATGGGCTGAATTGTTGGAAATAATGAGAAAAAGTTTAAATCCTTCAAAGGAAAATGTAAGGGTTGAAGAGGTGGAAAAGCCAAAAGTCAGGACAACAAGAAGCTTCAAATCCTGAAATCTCCATTAGGAGAACAAACTGATGTGTATGAAATAGAAATAAGATGAGATGTTTAAACACTCCTCTCAAAGGTTTAAAATCATTGAGAGGCTGATTAGAGAGAGAGAGAGAGAGAGAGAGAGAATGTGTGTGTGTATGTGTGTGTGTGTGTCTGTGTGTGTCTAAGTGAGAGAGAGAGGAGTAAGAGAGAGGGGGAGAGAGAAAGTGTGTGTGTGTGTGTCTAAGTGAGAGAGAGAAAGTGTGTATGTGTGTGTCTAGGTGAGAGAGAGGGGGAGAGAGAGAGAGTGTGTGTCTAAGTGAGAGAGAGAGAGTAAGAGAGAGAGACAGAATGTGTGTGTGTCTGTGTCTGTGTGTGTCTAAGTGAGAGAGAGAGTAAGAGAGAGGGGGAGAGAGAGAGAGAAAGTGTGTGTCTGTGTGTGTCTAAGTGAGAGAGAGAGTAAGAGAGAGAGAGAAAGTGTGTGTGTGTGTGTGTGTGTGCATGTGTGTGTGTGTGTGTGTCTAGGTGAGAGAGAGGGGGAGAGAGAGAGAGAGAGAGAGTGTGTCCAAGTGAGAGAGAGAGAGAGTAAGAGAGAGAGAGAATGTGTGTGTGTGTCTGTGTCTGTGTGTGTCTAAGTGAGAGAGAGAGTAAGAGAGAGGGGGAGAGAGAGAGAGAAAGTGTGTGTGTGTGTCTATGTGAGAGACAGAGGAAGAGAGAGGGGGAGAGAGAGAGAGAAAGTGTGTGTGTGTGTGTGTCTAAGTGAGAGAGAGAGGGGGAGAGAGAGAGAAAGTGTGTGTGTGTGTGTGTGTCTGTAGGTGAGAGAGAGTAAGAGAGAGAGGGAGAGAGAGAGAGAGAGAGTGTGTGTGTGTGTGCGTGTGCTCAGAGGTTGCCATGGTGACTTTAACTACTTGATGAGAAAGGGGTCCATGAACCCTTCAAACTGCTCCAATTTCAGACAAATCTGTACCTAATATGAGTGAAAACTTTATATGGTTGGATCCGTAAGACCTTCCAGAACGCAACCATGTCTTTTTGGTGTTTCTAGAGTAAAAATTGTTGAAACTGTCGCAAGTCAGAGACAGGGAGCATTTCTGCTTTCTCCAAAAGTCAGCTCCTACTTTTGTATGGGAGTGAATGAGCAGCAGGGAGGCATCAGGCTGCACTCAGAGCCTCACAATTCAAATTCTGTAAGTCTCTCTGCTTTTATGAGCACATTGTGAGAGAGAGAGCAAGTTTGACTACAACTGTGGAGAAAATCATGTGTGTACAGTTTAATTTGTGGCCAGGAGGACGAGAGAAAGAGAAAAGTTTCAGACAATTTTTAGACTCTCTCCCACTCTAGCTGATGATGTCACCCACTCTAGCCCTGAACATTCCACGCAATACACACCCATTATAAATTTGAATTTTCTCCAAAATTTGAATGATTTTTAAACTGTCATGAATCAGAAACTGTTGAAGATATCAATAAGCTGAATGGGAGTTGAATAGTTGAAACTTTTGTGAACGTTTTAGAAGTTAAATGAAGTCTGTAGCTGGAAGTATGCTGAAGCAGTAGATGTTCAAAGAAGGTGAAGATTTGAAGAGTTTGAAGGCTGTTGTGGTGTCCGAACCCCATCTCCTTCTCTGTATCTAACTTGGGTGGCCAAAATTTCCTCTGTTTGTTCCTGTGCCATTAGGGCCTCCTGTCTTAAGTTGTTTTCGACAAATAGACTGCCAGATAAGCCGGGTGTTTGCCTAATCTAAAAGGTCAAACAGCCGGACAAGCTAAGACAGCCTAAAAGCTAAAAGGTGAGGTCAAAGGTCATCAACCATATTGATGGATAGTGGCGTCTTGCTGACTAAGGAATGTGCTCAGAAACGGTATATAAGGAGTGTGTTTGGAGCTGAACGGGAGGGCATCCAACAATTGGCACCGGAGACTCCCTCAGATTCGGCCAGAGGTTTTGACATTGTTCTTTCCCACAATAAAGTCTTTTATCGGTGAGAGAAGACGTGTCAGCGGTGATCGTTTTTTCCATCAACACATCAATACACTACACTGTTCCAATCCATTTCTAATGAGAGTAAAATTTCAGAAAAGTATGAATATTTTTGAAAAGTATGAATAGTACGAAAAATTTGAATGTACCCGATAATCTCCAGAAGAAGCTGAACGTTTTGATGTATGAATTGTTTTAATAGTACAAAGTATGTAGAAGTAGTAGCAGACCGAAAAAGGGGAGAAGAAGTAATAATAATAATAATAAAGATTTGCTTTCAGCATTCACCCTAATAAGTATAAAGATTTCAAGAACAATAGTGTGAATGCTTTCAGCATTCACCCTAATAAGTATAAAGATTTCAAGAACAATAGTGTGAATGCTTTCAGCATTCACCCTAATAAGTGTAAAGATTTCAAGAACAATTGTGTGAATGCTTTCAGCATTCACCCTAATAATAAAGATTTGAAGAACAATAGTGTGAATGCTTTCAGCATTCACCCTAACTAGAAAAAGCATTCCCAAGAACGGAATGCGGGTGAATGCTGAAAGCAGCTGAATGACATTGCTGAAGCAATGCTGAATGAGCTGAAGAAATTGTTAAAACAACACTGAATTAGCTGAAGAAACAGCTGAAGCAATTTTGAAAAGGCTGACGCTAAAGCTGAAATGTATAACTTGTACCAGTGCTAAAATAGCTAAAGCAATAAGTGAGAATAGATTAAAAAGTAGTACTTGGAAGAAGGAGGTTGATTTTGTATGAAATGGTTGGCAATTACTTGAATTGTTGAAGATTAGTAAGAAAAAATGAAACATTGAAGTCTATTCAAATATATCAAAATATAATAAATATTTTAAGGAGAAAACATTAAAATCCTTCAAGGTTGAAGTTGAAGAGGTGGAGAAGCCAAAAGTCAGGATATGAAGAAGTTCCCAATCCTGAAATCTCCATTAGGAGAAGAAACTGAAATGTATAAAATAGAAATAAATTGTTGGAAGTGTCTAAAAATTCTCCTCAATGTTTAAAATCATTGTGAGGCTGATTAATGAACTGTTAACTGAAGCAATGGCTGAGAATACATTAAAAGGTAGAACATGTAAGAAGGTTGATTTTGTATTAAATAGTTGGAAATTAATGATGCGAATCAGCCAGACAACTCAAGCCGCACCCATTCTGATCAGCTGATCATTCACATGCTCTCCACATTCAAATAGGGTGGACTATTTAAACCCCCCAGCTTACCTGCTCATCCCTGGCTATGCTACCACTGCTGCTGCTATTTTCTGCTGCTCTGCTGCCCTTGCTGCTTCTGCTACTGCTTGCATTCATTGCTGCTGCTCCTGCTCCTGCTGACCATGAGGTTTTGCAAACCCACCACTTCCCCAGCATCCACCTGTGGGCTCTTTCTCTATGAGCCCCTGTGGGATGTATGTGTGTGTGTGTGTGTGTGTGTGTGTGTGTGTGTAAAGAAATTGAAGTCTTTTCAAATATATTTAAAACTGACAGCTGAAAAACATTCTTGAACTATTGCTAATATAGATGAAGCAATATCTGAGAGGTAAAAGTAGAACATAGGCAGGAGGCTGAACTATATGACATGGTGGAAAAATACTTGAATTGTTTAATAAAAGTGTAAAAAAATGTTAGAGGTCTAAAAGCAGTAGAAATCAAAGTCATCTGTGTAGGTTTTACTCATATCAAGTTATTGTTCAAACACAACATCTTTCTTCAGTAATGTGAAATATCTATGTATCAAATGTAACAAAAAACTAGGTGAAGATAATGACGGAAATGACGGTCCGTAGGATAGTTACAAACTGTCTTTAATTGAAGCACTTTCAAGTAGACAGGTTCTCATTTGTATAGCCCATTTCCCAACAGTTTGTCTCAAAGTGCTTGACACATCAGCATAACAACATCCTCTGCCCTTAGACCCTCACATCGACTGAGGAAAAACTCCCAAAAAACCCTTAACGGGGAAAAAAATGGAAGGAACCTCAGGGTGAGCAACAGAGGAGGGATCCCTCACCCAGGACAGGCAGGCTTGCAATAGATGTTGTTAACAACCAAGAAAGCCAAGAATAAAAAACATGATTGACTCTGAGCACTGTCCTGACTGCAGTGGCCCAGGTTCAAATCTGACTTGGCCATTTGCTGCTTGCTGCACAGATTGGATGGTGCTGTCGAGTGTGGTCAGTGACAGCACGATGGCTTGGTGGTCTGAGCTGTGTGTCCATGCAGCAGAACACCTCATCACTTGCCAGATGATCAACAGAAGGAGGAAGGTAATCCTGACAAGAGAAAAGAGAAAAATGTTTTAAGAAAATGAAGGCCACGACGTAAAACACGTTCAACATGTTCAATCCTAACTGATTATGATTTACCTTCAGTAATCATCTGCCAGAGAATCATCAGTCTGTCACCCTCAGTGCTCCTTCACACAGATTACAAGGTCCAGAGAGCTGTCCAGCCCTGTTGGTCCCTACTGTCAAGTGGGGGAGACCTAAAAGGAGAAGGCAGTGGACATGACATTGTTATAATCCTACAGTTGTCAACAGTGTCATCCGAGTGTTTCAATGAAAAAACAAACAAAACAACAAAGCAGTACCTTTAGCTCTGTTGCGAGCAGGCCTAGAAGCTGGCAGCAGGATCACATGTGTCTGTGTGGCCCAGCAGTGAGGGCTCCCCAGACTGACAGTTTGGATGGTGCTACTGTGTCTGGTCAGTGGCAGCACGATGGCGTGGTTGCTCCTTAGGACACTGATCTTCAGGCTTGTGTGTTCCTGCAGCATTTGGTCACCTGCCACAGGATCAACGGTCATCAGGCTCCACTAAACTGAACTCTGCACAGCTTTGGATGTGCAGATGGTGATGATGAGGAAGGAGATGATCCTGACAAAAGAAAACAGAAAGATGTTGTATGTTGTTGTTGTGGCATGAAACTTGTGCAGCACTTTTAGCCTATAAATGATTAAATACTGCCAGTCATGCCTTCAGTAACGAGTAGCACCAGGACAGTCTCTTTCTCTTTTGCAAAGAATGACCAGGACAGACAAGAAGTAGAACACATCTCTGTGGGACCCAGCAGTGGTGGATCCACTGTAGAGGGACAGGACAGTGCTGTGGCGCCTGGACGATGCTGTGGCACCTGGACAGTGCTATGGCGCCTGGGCAGTGGCAGACTCAGGGGTGATAGTGGAAAAAAATCCTGAGCCTGAACTTTTTTCCCTGCTCGGGAGGTGAGCAGGGTGGGGATGCTATGTATGCGACACACTTAACACATAACTTGTTGGCCCCTGGGCGCAGATATATGTGTATGTATAACCCTGATCATCTACTGTCAAGTGGGGTTCAGGGGTATGTTCCCCTGGGAGAATTTTTGTTTTTTTAATTAGTCCCTTAAATGATAGATTGTGGTGAATTTTGTCGAAATAAATGGACAACATTCAGTCATGAGATAAACAAACCCAATATAAGCCTAAATTTCAGTAGCATGTTTGTGCAGAGCACCAGAACTCTTAGGAGGCCTGTTCAGTAATCCATACCTGCTTTTAACTAGTCACATACCTGCCTACTTATTGCTTGTAGCATGAGACTACAGATACTACAGCCATACCAGGAAAGGTCAGCAGGTGGCAATTACAATACTCCAAAGTAAACTAGGAATTGAATAGTAGCCTAACCATTGACTAAATGACATGAACAAGGACACATTAATTTCTTTTAAAAATTTACTCTTTTGCTGGCAAGATGCTGCGTTTTTACACTGCCTGCATCCTCGTCATAAAATCAGACCAGACTTTTGTCCGTGGCCTCATCGATATTGAGAGAAAACATGGCATTCTTAATGTATTCATTCTTAATTTTTGTACAGCTTCCTCTCAGTTGGTATGGAGGAGGAGGTGCAGCAGCTTAAGGAGCTGGTGTTGCAGCTTAAGGCAGATAACAAGCGACTTCGTCAGGAACGGGCTGCTTCTCTGGAGGGCTCTAGTGGGGCTACTTCCACTTCCTCTGCTCCAGCTAGTTACACCCTGTCTGCAGGTGTCTCCACTGCTGTCACGGAGCGGCTGATTGTTGTACCAAGAGACCGTAAGTGTCCCATGTTTAATGGTAAGACTGGCATGGGGATAGCTGAGTGGGTAGAGGAGATACAGGCGTGTGTGCGTGCTCGCCATCTTTCTGCTGCTGACCAAGCCCTTTATATTTTTGACCAATTTGGAGGGAGAAGCGAGGGAGGAGATAAAGTTTCGCTCTAGTGCGGAGCGAGGAGACCCAGCCCGGGTTCTCGCCATCTTACAAGAGCTATATGGCTGTGCTCAGTCCTATGTAACCTTACAGCAGGCTTTCTTTTCCCGGCACCAACTTGAAGGGGAGACGCTGCATGAGTTTTCCTTAGCCCTCATGGCTTTAATGGCACAGGTCAAGCAGCGTGCGCCTGACGGGATGCCCAATGCTGATGTTCTCCTTCAGGATCAATTTATTGAGCATGTTCTTGACAGTTCTCTCCGGCGGGAGCTCAAGCAATTTGTTCGAAGCAAGCCAGCTGCCACCTTGTTGGAGCTACGCAGTGAGGCTATTAGGTGGGAGAGGGAGGGTCTTCCCGGGGGCGCTAGGGGGCGTAGCTCCTCTCTTCCATCCGCATATGGCCTTCTGTATGGAGTGCAGGATCATATCCAGCCTGCATCTAATCACAGGGGCCAGGTTTCAGCGAGTTGTGGCTTCCCTGCAGGCTCCCCACTCCCAAGGTTGGACTTCTCGCAATGGCCCTGTCATCTGCAGAAGGTGCCAGCAGCCTGGCCATTTTGCTCGAGAGTGTGACGGTGAGCGGGCTCCCCCTCAATGCCGTGCTAATTCTGTTACTGGCTTGAACTCCAACACTGGTGGGCTTGCTCCTTCTTCCCAGCCGCCGGAAAACTGAAGCCCACTGAGCTGCCGAGCCACAGCTCAGTTGGGGAGTCCATAGGCTCACAGGAAGGTGCAACAGCTGGATTGATTGCTCCTTGTCCAAACATTGACGTCTCGATCGGAGGAGTCACTGCGTCATGCTTGGTGGACACTGGTTCCATGGTGTCCACAATTACTGAAAGCTTCTTTCTGGCGCAGTCTGCACCTTGGGGCTATGATCGCCTTCATTCTTGTCACTGGCTACAGCTGCGAGCGGCTAATGGCCTAGCAATTCCATATATCGGCTACTTGGAGCTCGACGTGGAACTGTGTGGCAAGGTGATGCCCCGCTGTGGGATCCTTGTTGTTAAAGACCCCCCTGGCATTGTGTCTTCTGTCCCTGGAATCCTAGGGATGAATGTGATTCGCCGATGCTATAGAGAACTCTATGGTGCATTCGGCCTCTCTCTTTTTGACTCACCTTCCATTTCACAGGCGCCTGGTCCGGTCGTTGCAGCTCTACAGAGGTGCCGCCAGTCTGCCACCCAAGTTCCAGGGACCCCCACTGGCACAGTGAGGGTCCGGGGCAAGCGAGCTGTCCGCATACCTGGTGGGGTGATGAAGCTGGTTGCTAGCACCTGCCCTGAACAGTTTGCTGGTCAAAGTGCACTGTGCGAGCCCCCCGAATCGGGTCTGCCAGCTGGGCTGCTAGCTTCTCCTTGCCTTGTACAGGTTGCATGGGGTACAGTGTACGTTCCTGTGGTCAACGTCGGGACGACCGAGGTTCTTCTTTACCCACGGACTGGTCTTGGCATCTTGAGCATTGCCCAGGTCGTTAGTCTGCCTGCCAGTGTGACCGAGGTGAAGTCCACTTTGGCAACTGTTTCTTCTCAAACAGCTGCCCCCTCAGTGCCAGATAGGATAGAGTCATTTAATCTGTCTGTGTTGACTGAACAGGAACAGGCCGGCGTAAAGTCTCTGTTGCACAAGTACCACTCTGTCTTCTCAGCCCATGATGGTGACTTGGGCTGCACCAACTTCATCGTTCATGACATACCTCCGCTTGATGATGTTCCAGTCAAGCAGAGGTATCGGCGCATTCCTCCCTCAGAGTATGAAGCAGTGAAGGCTCATATCAACTTCTGGAATCTCAGGTCATTAGGGAGAGCAGTAGTCCCTATGCATCGCCCATTGTCTTGGTCCGGAAAAGGGATGGGAGTTTACGCTTGTGCGTGGACTACCGCCTCCTAAACAGTAAGACCAGGAAAGACGCCTTCCCCTTGCCTCGTATTGAGGAGAGCCTGGGTGCACTTTCCGGGGCTCGCTGGTTCTCTACAATCGATCTGGCCAGCGGTTACAATCAGGTTCCTGTGGCGGAGTAGGACCGGCCCAAAACCGCCTTCTGTACACCCTTTGGACTTTTTGAGTTTAACCGCATGCCTTTTGGCTTGTGTAATGCCCCTAGCACCTTCCAGTGGCTGATGCAGAGGATGTTTGGTGATCAGCAAGGGCAGTCCTTACTGCTCTATCTTGACGACATTGTCGTCTATTCATCCTCTGTTGAACAACATCTCCAGCGGCTGGAAATGGTGCTTGGTCGGCTCCAAAAGGAGGGCCTAAAAGCAAAACTCGAGAAATGCGCGTTCTTCCAACAGGAGGTTGGCTACTTGGGGCATGTCATTTCGAGCCAGGGAGTCTCCACAGACCCCAAGAAAATTGAGGCTGTGGCTAACTGGCGGCGCCCCAGTCATGTTTCGGAGCTGCGTTCCTTTCTGGGTTTTGCAAGCTATTATCGGCGCTTTGTAGAGGGTTTTGCCAAGCTGGCAGGTCCTCTGCATCAGCTAGTGGCTTAGCTGGCAGGCACCAAGTCAAAGAAGGGGTCAGGTCAGGCCCTGGGGGCTGCGTGGACATCTCAGTGCGAGGAGAGCTTTGAGGCCTTGAAGTCACAATTGGTCTCGGCCCCCATGCTGACCTATGCTGACTTCTCGCGTCCTTTTATCCTGGAGATTGACGCCAGCTATAGCGGCCTTGGGGCTGTCCTCTCGCAGGAGACGGACAGTGGTGTGAGACTGGTGGCCTACGCTAGCAGAGGTCTAAGGCCCACTGAGCGCAATGTCCAACTACAGCTCCATGAAGCTGGAATTCCTTGCGCTCAAGTGGGCCATGACAGAGAAGTTCCGGGAATATTTGTTGGGACATAGGTGCATTGTCTACACTGACAACAACCCGTTGAGCTATCTCCAGTCTGCCAAACTGGGGGCTACTGAACATCTATGGGCTGCCCAACTTGCCGCTTTTGATTGAGTATCGTTCAGGCCGTAGCAACAGGAATGCTGATGCACTTTCACGACAGTATGTGTCTGGGTCCCATTTAGTTGGTGAGTCCTTGCCTGGCACCTCGGTCCCCAGCAGCCTTCAGCAAGCCCCATATCCAGACCCTGTGGCGTCAGCCACTCAGTCTGTGGTCTCAGTTCTTCCCTCCCACTCTGCTGCTGAGCTCCGTTCCTTGCAGGAGGCTGATCCCCTCCTGAAGGACGTGCTCATATTTTGGTGACGGAAAGCTCCGCCTACCTCAGTTGAGAGGCGACAGCTTTCCTGGTCAGCCATAGCACTTCTGCGCTAATGGGACCACATAGTGGAAAAGGATGGGGTTCTTTTCCGCCAGGTTTTTCGTCCAGATGGGGGAGAAGAGTCCCTCCAGCTCATCTTGCCTGCAGCCCTCAAGCAGGAGATGTTAAACCAGCTTCACCAAGAACATGGCCACCAGGGCATTGAGCGGACCACTGAGTTGGTCCGGCAGCGCCGCTATTGGCCAGGAATGTTTTCAGACATAAAGCAGTGGGTCTTGGAGTGTGAGCACTGCCAAGTCGCTAAGGACTCTGGACATGGGTCACATAGCTTCATGGGCCACTTTCTCGCCTCCCGACCCAATGAGATATTGGCCATAGATTTCACGCTGCTAGAACCTTCTCGGAATGGGTATGAGAATGTCCTGGTCATGACTGACGTGTTCAGTAAATTTACTGTGGCTGTCCCTACACGGGATCAACGAGCCTCCACTGTGGCCCAGGTCTTGGTCTCTGAGTGGTTTTACAAGTTTGGCGTTCCGAGCCGCCTTCACTCGGACCAAGGAAGGAGTTTTGAGAGCTCGCTGATTCACCAGCTCTGCCTTTTGTACGGTGTTGCAAAGTCCCGTACCACCCCGTACCATCCTGCGGGTAACGGTCAATGTGAGCGGTTTAACCGAACTCTGCACAACCTCCTTTGTACACTTCCAGCATCCCGGAAACGGGACTGGGCTGCCTGTTTGCCCCAGGTGCTTTTCTGTTACAACACAACTCCTCATCAGGGCACAGGCGAATCCCCCTTTTATCTTATGTTTGGACAGGAACCTCGGCTTCCTGTTGACTTCCTCCTGGGTCGAGTCCAGGATCCAGTGTCAGGTGGGGTACAGGACTGGGTGGTTGAACACCAAGCCAGACTTAGAGTCGCTTTTGAGGGTGCTCGTGAGCGGTTGTTAGCTGCCGCTGGCCGACGGAAAGAGCGGCATGATCAGCAGGTTCGGGATGCACCTCTTCCAGTGGGCCAGCTGGTGTACTTAAGGGACCACAGTATTAGAGGGTGCCAGAAAATCCAAGATCTCTGGAGCTCGGTGGTCTACCAGGTTGTGAAGGCTGCTGTCCGTGAAGGAGTAGTTTACACTGTTGCCCCCGTGAACGATCTGCACAAGGTCCGGAATGTACATCGGGACATGTTGAAGGCTGTAGTCCGGCCTGAAGCTGCCGTTCCCCCACCGAAGGTGCCCTCCCCACCTGCCCTGGCAGCAGTGGATGGTGAGTACTCCAGTGACAGCGACCTGTGGCTCTTGGTCCCTGAAACGTCATCTCCACCGCCTGCAGCAGTTCCAGGTGCCTTGTGTCCTACAGGCTCTCCTGCCGTGATCCCCTCGCAGGCCAGGCTTGTCCCAGCGACATCTCCAGTACAGGAGAGCTCCTTACCACCAGCTTCTTCGTTGTCCCCAACTGACCAGCCGAGTACCAGTCAGCAGGCATTGCGTAGACAGCTCGTTTTACAGCTGGCCACCATTCCAACGTCCATCATCTTCCTTGGCCTGCTAGCTATCAGGACAGCGCTGCTAGTAGAGTTTCAGACCCTGTGTCTAATGCCCAGTTTACCATTTTCAGACCTTGGTGTTAGTTCCAACATTCTTGCTGTTCATCGTCGGGCCGACGATGCAAAAGTGGGGGGTAGATGGAGCCGGAGGTTGTTTCCCTCCCGGCCAGTATGTGGCACTGTGCCAACTTGCCGGGCACCCTGATCACCGGGCGGCACCGGGCGCACTGTTATATACAGGTGTGTGGGCATACCTCATTCTCTTTCTGCCCCCATCTCTGGTGGTGGCTGTGGTCTGGCGTGGCAGAGCCCTTTTGTTTGGCGTGGCTGCCGTCGAGGCGCACAATATCCTCTACACAGGTAATGCACTCTGCCATTTTCCCTTTCACATGTGTGCATAGCGGGCATGTTGGTGATGCAATCTCCATTCTTGTAGCGTGTAGCACGGCTGACTGCTGGGGCCGTGGGAGACGGATCGCTGGAAGCCCTCTGGGTCCGGTTACTTGTCCGTTTGGTAGGTCGATGTTGTCTGCCTGCCCATCGAGTCTGTCGCTCAGTTCCCAGCTGATTATTATCATGTGTACTTTAGGCTGTGGTGTAATTGAGCCGCGGCCTGTTAGGCCCTCCCTCTCCACTGCGGTTTCGCTGGTACATTGCAAGGTGGTACGTATACGTTCATTTCCCTAAAATATTAGTGTCAAATTATTTAATTCACTAAATAAAAGGTTTGTGTGCCTTGTTTCAGAGGTGGAGGTCATTTGTTTGGCCCGCTATCGGCCACCACTCCCTGGATCTTCGCTGCTGTTTTGGCTCCCGTTGTTTGGACAATCGTGGCGACACCTATGTTAATAATTTTGGATTAATTTGTTTTCATTGGTTGCCCTAATTTGTGCCGAGTGCACCATTTATTTAGGTTATATTTTGTTTGTTAGAAAATAATTTAGTTATTTGTATTTCTTTGGATTTGGTTTCTTTTGTTTTGCTTTGTTATTTCATTTAAATATTTGTTTGTCCACATCAGCCTGTGTGGCACATATGGCATGCTTTCACTAATGCTCCTCTTTGTCGTTGGTCAGGTGCTGTGGGCCGAAGGCGGCAGTGCAATCCCTGGTGGCGGTGTTTTCTTCACGATTCCCTTTTGATGTGTGTGAGTGTGCAGTGTCATGGGTGGTTAGTTTCAGGACCCCGTCCCCCTTTTTTTGGTTTCCCCCTGCTGCATGGTAAACCCCAGCCCTGTCCTCATCCTCATTCCCTGCCTACGTGCTAATTTTATGGTATTATTGTGTTGGGCTGGTGTGTGACCTTTTAATTTTGTTTCTATTTGTTTTGATAAATTCCTTTTTGTTAAATAAAATTCCTTTCTCTTAATTGAAAACCATCTCTTGCCCTGTGGTATGAGAACCTGTGTGACCTTACTCCTTTAAAGGAAGAGAAACAGCTATATTAGAATTTCCTGGGGGTGAAATTCCCCTGGGTGGCGTTGTCGCAACCAAACGAACCCGATCTCCCTCGCCTCGCCACATTAAGTTTGTCGGACAGATTTCTCTTAAACTCTGGCGAGATGCCATGTGTAATAAGATAACTGGCATGCTGCCTGGAGATGGACAGATGGGTGGGTTTATCCTTCGCTAATTTCTGACACAATGTGACGAGAGGATGAGCAATTGTAAATGAAAGGTCAAGCTCAGCAATGAAGGAGCACAAGCGAATTTTTAAATCAGCCATGCGATCCGTCATTGAGGGTCGGATATCTGCCGTGGCTGTTGTTCCCGGTAAAAGTGAGGTGTGTTGTATGGCTCGGATAGCTGCCTGATGACGAGGGTCTAATTCATGCCGTGACAGCACTTTTTTCCCACTAGTTCCGTATAATATTTTCCTTGCGCACACAGTGCAGAAGCATGCTCCTGGCTGCCGGAGCTTTTGACACCAGCTTCCAAAGTGCTTTTCGTCTCTAACCACCTCCTCTAGCCAAGACCAGCGCCATTTATTCTTAACGCCTTTATCGATATTTTTTGTGTTTTCCCCAGGCTTCATAAAGTTTCGTTCCATGACCAAGCCTACGTTTCGTGTTGACAGTGTCAGATCACTGGGCGAACCTTTTTTTTTCTTTTTTCGTGGACACGTTGATACGCCAGAATTCCGGCGTGGCGCCTGAAAGCTATCAGGCCTGCAGACTGATAACCACCATGACCTGGCCGTTCCGAGCGGATCATCACAGTGCTTGAGGAGGTGTGGTGAAGGTTGAAGAGTGGGAACTTTTTCTCATGTGTAGAAAGCACAGACAGTGAACAGTCTCCGGTCAGGCCGCCCCCCCATGGGGGGGCGACCTGCCAGCTGATACAAGAGAAAACATAACAGAGGATGTGGACTTTCAGGAGTTATATATCACTGTGTATAATCAAGTTTTTTTTTTGTTGTTGTTTTTTAAATATAAGAATAAGAAATACTTTATTAATCCCCAAAGGGAAATTCATTTAATTATTTGATTCATTCATCTATATCTGTTACTTACAGATATAGATATACACGAGTGTTAATACCAGCTATAAGCAGTTCCTGAAACCATTTTGGCCTGTGCATTGACCAACCCAAAACCCAAAACCCACCCAGATAAATGCACAGGCCAATATGTATTATTGATATTGTATATCTATTAAACAGTAATTTTCTTAAAAGGGGAAATTAATTTATTTCATTTAATTATTTATTCATTCATTCATGTATCTATTGCTTAATTCACATGCATGTCATAAACAGCAGCGATACACAGTTCCTGAAACTATTTGGCCTGTGCATTGACCATCCCAAAACCCAAAATCCACCCAGGTCACCACACACAATGATGGGGTGAACATCCATGATCTCAAGTGATTCCAAAAGGCTGTTCAGGTTCTTCAGGAATGATTGCACACTGTAGTCTGGGGGTCTGTACACAGCTGCAATTAATGCTCTCACTGGGGCTTCAATCTTCAGTGCCACAAACTCAAGGTCAGTTACATTATGTATGTACTGCTTCTCTTGCACTTGGATATGATTTCTGATATACACAGCAACTCCACCACCACCACCTTTGTTTGCCATCTGTAGAACATGGGTGTAGGAAAGATGTCTGTTTCGTTTGAACATGTTGTAGCCCTGTAGGTGAAGACTGTCAGCAACAAATGAGCCCTGTAGGTGGGTTTCTGTGAGACACAACACATCTGCAAGACACAGTTCATGGTGGCTCTTGATGTCGTTGATATGAGCTGGAAGTCCCTCTGTGTTGTGGTGGACAATGGTCAGAGTGTCAGGCAGGCTCAGTGTCTCTCTGAGTTGAAGAAGTGGCATCATATGTTCCAAGTTCACTTGTCTCATGGCCTGAAGTGCTTCAGTGATTTCCGTGTTGGCATAGATTTTACTCTCATCCATGTCCAGCAGGTGCAGTCCACCGAGAGAGGTCACTCTGCTAACAGCCACATATGCCATGCCAGGTTCAAAGATGTGCTTCAGTGACACAACAGCTGACTGTCTTGTCATACCTTGAACCTTGTGAATTATGCATGCGAAAGCCAGCTTGACAGGAAACTGTCTGCGTACTGCTCCTTTCTGTTTCAGGTTCTCTTCTGATCGCTCAGTGTAAACAAGGTTGTCAACTGATCCTGGTTGTCTGTTATTATTCCTTCCAGCTGTTTCATCATCCATCTGGAGACCAAGCATGTTGACATGTGCAGGTCCATGTTGTTCAGAGGTTACCACCTTGACCAGAGTAGCAAACGAACCATTCACCAGTCCTTTAGAAACATCCAGGTTTCTGGTCAGCGTGACACGTACGCCTTCAGCAACTTGGAGTGTGTCTGGTAGCTCATTTTTGCCTCCTTTGAATGGTCGTTTTTGTCGTGTCATCTTGCCATTGGTTGGGTCTTTTTTGTAGTCGTCGGCATCAATTGTGGTGATGTTAGTGTGATTTCTTGTCAGCGTTGCAGAATTGTGAGCACTTACCAGTTTGTTGGTGGCAAAAATGTGCAGGGCATCAGTGGGACATTGATCTGGTTCAGTGAGAGCCTGGGAGAGCAAAGCTCTGTCTGCTTCAGATAATTCTTCTGACTTGTTTTTCACACGGATCCTGTTCAGCATCTCTGCAAAGGCAACATCATCCTTCTGGCGCATGATCTCAGTGAGAGTGATCATCTCAAAGTGTTCCCGCCACAGGTCAACGTCCGTGGGATCGTGTACACACAGAGGTTTAGACTGTCGCACTGGTGGCAGCTGATAGAAATCTCCAACAGCAATGACTGACATTCCTCCAAAAGGTTTCTGACTGCCTTTGATCTGTTTCAGTCTGACATCCACATATGCAAAGAGGGCCTTTGACACCATGGACACTTCATCAATGACGAGAATTTCAGCATTGATCAATTCTGCTCTGACCTCGTCCAGTTTGTTACCCAGTCCTTGAAATGGAGGTTTCAAACTTCTCGGGAGCTTCAGCAGAGAGTGCAGGGTTGTTCCACAGATGTTAAATGCTGCGGTTCCAGTGAAAGCAGTCAACAGCACAGTGAGGTTTGATATGTCAGTCTCGTCTGCATGTCTGGGCATTTTGCACAGTATCTTTGATGCCTCTGAGTAGATGCATTTGATGAGATGTGACTTTCCTGCTCCAGCACCACCGCGGCGGCTCTGGATTTAGGCGACAAACACGCTTGATGCACCAGTCTCTGATTAAGTAGAAGACACAGGCTTGTTTTTGGTTCAGGTTCTGGTACATTTGACGCAACACAACAGGATCCATTGCAGGGGGCTCTCTGATGGCTCTGGCCTCTGTTACAGCGTTAACCTGGCGACTGTAGTCTGGTACATTTTCTTGTACATTGTTATCATGTGGCTCTGCTGCCTCCAGTTCCTCAATACACTCCATCCTTACAACCTCAGATTCAGGTGCCAGGTTACTCCATTCATCAATCACTCCTCTGTTCTGTTCCTACTCTTCCACAGCTTGCTCAATCTCTTTACTGTTTTTCTCATATTTGTCTTTGTTCTGTTTCACAATTTCCTTAACTGGCTCACCATGGTCACGACCTGGCAGAAATGCAATGCCACTCTGGTAAAAGGACTCATACGTGGGCAAGTAAGACCTTTTCAGTTCTGCATCTGATCGGTAGGGAACATACAGCTTCAGCAGTGATCCATAGTGTTGTTCTGGACATTTTTCCTTTCACTTTCCACAGGTCTGGTGATCATTATCTCTTTGCGGGGTGGTTTGGGAAATCCAAATCTGCAGCCAGAGCCCAGACTTCTGAAACATGTGCGAGAGTGGTTTCTGCCGTGCATCTGTACCTCCTTCACTTTTCTGTGCAGTTCAGGTTGTTTGCGTGGGTCAGGGAGCTGAGCTGTGATGTATCTGGACACAAAGTCACACACAGTCTGATCATCATCCTCCTCAAACACTGGTGCACCTTCTACCCATAACAGACAGTGAATGTGTGGGCTTCCTCTGTGCTGAAACTCAACTCTGTAAAAGTAGTCAATGACTTTGCCAAGGGGCTCTACTCTTTTATCAAACATGTGCATGGCTGTCACAGGATTGCTTCTGAGAATGTCACACTTTGCCGCCCAGTCTAGCTCATTGAAATTGACACCCTCACCTTGCTGTCTTTTTATTGCCTCAATCACTTCAGGCCAACGCATTTCAGCTGCAGAGAATGTGCAGAAGAACATGGGAGTTCCCAACTGTCTGATCATGGCAAAGAGATCTCTGGTTGTTTTTTGCCAGTAGGCTGGAGTTCCTCTGAGTGGCTGCATGAATCTCACTGCATCTTTATTTCTCACCAGTCTCTCCACCTCACATTTATCCAGTAACATGTCTGATGTTATTTTGCGTCTGTCTCTTGTCATAGGCTTTGCTTTTCTTAACTGAATGGTCATGCTGTTGGTGGCCAAGTGAATTTCAGTCACAAACTGGGCAAAGAACAAGTAGTTTGTGTCTCTGCCAAAACAAGCATCAACACAGAAAAGCCTTGCTTTGAAATAACCACTGGGTGACAGTTTAATAAGTCTCTTTTCATCCAGTGTGTTTTGGCCTGTAGGGAACTGCATGGGGAAAGCCATGGCCTCCAGTTTAGGGGTTTTGAAGAAGCCATTAGGACTGTTTCTTTCAGCAGGCGCCACAGAGTAGATACCCTCACTGAAACTTAATATTTCCTCTGACACATCAGTTGGCTGAAGACACGACTCAAGAGCAAAACCACCATTAGGCATGTCACCTTCCTGTTCCTCATCATCACCTCTCTACTCAGGAGGTTGTTCAGCATTGCATGACGACATGTCAATACCCTGCTCGTCATCAGGCTCATTCTCTGTCTCTTGAAATGCTTCATTCTCAAACACATCAATTTCCATAAGATCATCCTCATCATAATCATCATCATTCATTGTGTCATTCTCCTCCTCCTCATCCTCCTTCTAATCAGGAATTGTGGGATCACACAGTACAGCATCATCTCTGATACTTACATCCTTGTACTGTGGGTGAATCTGTTTCAGTTTGTGCAGGGCATGAACCAGTTTAGACCAGGTTACAGTATGAAACAGCTGATGACCAGTTGTCACTTCAGTTTCACTCTCAACACCTGAGACTCACTCCTAACTCTGGGCAAGGCTTCAACAGTTTCCTGCACTTCAGATGGGACACACACCACATTACCTCTTATTGCACTCTGTTTTCCTTTGGGAAGAGGAATAATCTTGGCAAATGGAATACACTTGGCAATGAGATGTCTCTCCAAAATGTTGAGATCACACAGTTCACTGGGAATGTCAACGAGCTCCATGTTGTCGGCTACAGCAACAGACGGCATGGCTCCACGTTTAAGGTGATCATGGCAGGTGTGACAAATCCATTCTTTTCTCCTCTCATCAGGCATCATGCACTGTTGTTCAATTCTGCAGACCTCATCACAAACATGAACATATTTACCAGTTAGGCATGCTGCAACCACATGTGGATTTTTCACACAGTTTGTCCTCTTACACTGTTTCACTTGGTTTGGAAATGACGCCCTGTGACAAACAGTGCAAACATAAGTGGGACCAGCCTTAATTTGCGATCTGAACACAGATATAGCCTCTGCAATCAAACTGTTGACACTTTCAGGTGTTTGTCTATTAATCCATCTGTATTTTCTTTTTATTCTCATGGTGCATCTCATGTTGTGCATAGTTTTAAAAGCAAGATTGTTGTGATATCTCTCTCGCATTCTTTGCTTCATCAGCTCTCTGTGATGTACTCTGTATGTCAGGTCATTACTGTAACGCCTTGTAATGTAAAAACGCTGCCGTTCTCTGAACTGAGAGTTTTCTTTGTATTTTTTTGTCAAATACAGCTTCTGTTTTTCATTAAAAGTCACATTTTGTCGGTATCGTTCAGTGATATACTCCTGTTTTTGCCGTTTGATTTTAGGATTGGTCGTGTAATGGTTCTTCATATATTCTTTATTCTTTGTTTAATTTCAACATTGTTTCGATAGCGTTTGGCGACATATTCCTGTTTTTTTTATTGTTTAATTCATTACAGTATTTGATCTTTTCATAACGTTTTTCTTTTCTCTGTATGTTTCATTTGAAGCATACTTCTCTCTTTGTCTCGTTTGTTTGTCTTTTTTGTGTGTTTCTTGTTCGGAGAGCCTAAGTTTCCTCATGAATTTTCTCTTTTGGTTTTTAGTGAGTTTGGACTGTTTATGGGAGATGTCAGGTGAGACAGGTGGAGCAGCTTCAGTTAGGGGATCAGGTAACCTGATTTTATCCTGTTGTGTCACAGCTGAAGTGCAGTCTTGTGATGTGACAGAAGTTACACTGGGCTGACTCAATCTGTGTGTGCAGTTCTGTTTCATCAGATGTCAGTGCACAGTTCATAAAGTATGTCATCTGAGACTGCTCAGAGACTAGAGTCACATGACCAGAGTCACATGCACTCATGTGGTTACCTCACATGTGCTCTGGAGTCATGGAGTCAGGAGTCACTCTCCAACAGAGTGTTTGGGGTGTGTGCAGAACCTCATGGAACCATTCCTGACTCCATGACTAGCTACATCGTAACATCACATCAAGGGTGGTCATGTTCATTGACATTGGCTACGTTCACACAGGGAAACTGTCATCAGAGAGCTCAGACTGCACTTGCACTCGGCTCACTGTGAAGAGCATCATCTAGTTGTTGCAGGATCGGTGGCTTCATTGACATTGGCTACGTTCACACAGGGAAAACAGGTTTCAACTCATAGTTGCAGGACGTGACATATTTGGATCCTTTTAATGACGTCATAGAGATGTGGAAATGTCACCATGACAGCAGTACCAGGTAAAGAGCATGTCTCTAGTATAAGTCTACCATCCTCTTTTCTGCTGTCTGGGTCAAAGAAACCGTACCTACCAGATCTGGTTCTGAACACTGCGATACACAACCCCGACATCATCAGCAATGCATACTGCACTTCTGATAGCAGACAGCTCAGTCCAGCCACGAGGTCCAGAAAGTAATTAACACATCCAGGTTTAGGGTTTCCCAATGTACCATACCGTGACAATAACAGCTACTCACCAATCATGTGCAATCACAGGATTGTAATTAAAATACTGTGTAACTTTCACTCTTGTTTCCCTCAAAACAATACTGGCCTGAATAACATATATTCTGTGCTAAGCAACAGGTTTGAGTTAAGCCCTGAGGCTTGATTTTACTGGTGGCGTCTACATACACACACTTCTAATACAGTAAGTGAGCTCAACGTACACAGTACAGCTTAAATCCTCTTGCTGTGTCCCACAGCTGTCGTGTGTGACCATGATAGTTGGGCCATGGAAACACAGTTTAAACCAGCGCTTAACTGCAGTTTGACACTATTCCCACCATTAGGTGGTCAAACTGACCAATAATGTCTGAACAAACCAATCAGTTTACGACAAAGTCGGCATTAATCAGAATAAAATTCCGTGCCTGGTGTTCTGACAACGTCTGCCATTACGGTCGTTTCCGACCTAAGTAACTGTAACGGCAATGTAATCGATCGTTTACAATTAGCTTGTTTGTAAATAGCCGTTAATAGCAAAAGTAAGCAGTAGCAGCACCACAATGTCACAAGTACTTTACTATATTTTCATGATATTATGATTAAGTCATTATCACATTTTTTGTGTCATAACACGTTAAAACACCGGCATTTAAAACCGCTAGCAGGTAGGGGAAGACAGCTGTGCGTCACTCACCGCCAAGGAGTCCGAGTAGAATGAGCCTTCGGCCCGATGTCGTGCAGCTTAAGTTGATTGATGTGTTCAGGGAAAATCGGATATCGCATAAAAATCAAAACAAAATTTTAATCTTTCCACAAATATCTTGATTTATTATGTCCAGTTGAAGGAAAATTAATGTGGTGATTCTCAGGAAGGTCATTTGAAATTGTGAGGTGACAAAGCAGTTTCTGTCAGTGTTATTTGACCAGCATTAAGTTGCACGTAGCCCTGTTCAAAATGACAGATATACGTTGAACTCTGTAAGCTTAATTGCAGGTGGTGCGTTGCGTTACCCATGTAAATATATCCGTGTTGTCACCTGCAGTTAGATTAAGTTAACTGCCATACAAGTGTAAACAGGGAGCTGAAGCATGGATTAAAACGGCATTTGTCTTCCTCCACAAAGTAGCACCAGAAGCCTCGACTTTTGTTGTTGCACTTTCTAATTTCATTTAAATCGTGTTTGAATTGAGTAAGAATGCGGTTTAGTTATCGAGATTCTCAGAGGAGTCGCCGAGTAGGTCACGGAGACCTGTAGCAAAGCTGACTCAGCGGCCTCCCCTTCTTTTTGGTCTTTTATTTTAGCTGATTTCACTGTGCTCGTTGTTACAAACAAATCAATCCTCGCATCTGTTTGGCCGTGTTAGTTTTGCATGCTGTGGTCTTGGGTTGGACGGGTTGTTGCAAAGCGAAAGTTGCAAAGTTGGAGGACAAACCCTGAGTGTCAGTCCCATTGATGAGACGCTGTCCAGTACTGATTCCTCCGGAGTTCCGATGAGTTCAATCGTACTCTGTGTGTGTGTGTGTGTGTGTGTGTGTTCTTGTTGTTGTTGAAAAGGCTGACGCTAAAGCTGAAACTTGTACCAGTGCTAAGATAGCTGAAGCAATAAGTGAGAATAGATTAAAAAGTAGATCTTGGTGGATGAAATGCTTGGCAATTACTTGAATTGTTGAAGATTAGTAAGAAAAAATGAAACTTTGAAGTCTACTCAAATATATGAATATATATAATAAACTGACACCTCGAAATCATTGTTGAACAAATACTAATAAAGATGAAGCAATACCTGAGGAGTAAAAGTAGAACCTGTAAGCAGGACGTGGAATGACATGAAAGGGTGGAAAACACCTGTTGTTAAGGATAAGTGTAAAATAATGTGTGAAAGTATATAGACATATGAATGAAAAATGTGAAACTGTTTTGTGTGAGATGGTTGGAAATTATTTGAATTGTTGAAGATTAGTATGAGAAGAGTTGAAATCTGCAGCTATACCTGATAGTAAGGAAAACTGTTGAACTATCAATAAGGTGAATTAGAGTTGAATAGTTGAAAGTTTTGTGAACGTTTTAGAAGTTAAATGAAGTCTGTAGCTGGAAGTATGCTGAAGTAGTAGAGGTTCAAAGAAGGTGAAGATTTGAAGAGTTTGAAGGCTGTTCCAATGCATTTCTAATGAGAGTAAAATTTCAGAAAAGTATGAATATTTCGAAAACTATGAACAGTACGAAAAAGTTGAATGTACCCGATAAGCTTCAGAAGAAGCTAAACGTTTTGATGTATGAATTGTTTGAATAGTACAAAAGGGAAGAAGAACCCAGAATAATAATAAGTATAAAGATTTGAAGAACAATAGTGTGAATGCTGAAAGCATTCACCCTAATAACAACAACAACAACAACAATAATAATAATAAAGATTTGAACAACAATTGTGTGAATGCTTTCAGCATTCACCCTAATAATAAGTATAAAGATCTGAAGAACAATAGTGTGAATGCTGAAAGCATTCACCCTAATAATAATAAAGATTTGAAGAACAATAGTGTGAATGCTGAAAGCATTCACCCTAATAATAATAATAATAATAATAATGAAGATTTGAAGAACAATAGTGTGAATGCTTTCAGCATTCACCCTAATAATTATAATAAAGATTTGAAGAACAATAGTGTGAATGCTTTCAGCATTCACCCTAATAATAATAATAATAATAATAATAATAATAATGTAAATACAAATATAAATACGATTACAATTACTTTATTAATCCCTAAAGGGAAATTAATTTGTCTGTCAGCTCATCAACCATTTGCAGAAGAATTAAGAGGTACAAAGGATCTTCTATATTTCTCCGTCCTGCAGTGAAGAGAGAGGAGCCGTCCACCACCGCTCTTTTCTTGGTCCATCAAGGTGTTATGAAGAGGATGATCTGAGGTGTTCAGAATGGCCTCCACCAGCGTGTATCTCTCCACCACAGCCTCACTGAGTCCATCAGGGAGACATGACTGAAGTCAAGTGCCTCAGGATGTTTAGTCTGTATCCTAGCAATGACTTCATGGAGAACTTCACATGGAACCTCAGCAGTAGCCATTGGTGGGATGTACACAAGTATTGTTTTGATTTGAAAAAAAGTCTACTTCCTGAGTCTTCAGCTATATTTCCAGCTCCTCATCACTCTTGTTGGACAGAGAGTTGATATTTTGCATGATGACGGACAGCAGAAAGGACCTACAGCACATCTCCACTTCCAAGCCTTTAACCACTGCACCACCAGCACAGCAACCACGCAAGCACCTCCTCATCCCAGCTGGAACAGGGTGGCATCCTCCAGACTTGCTCTATTTTCAATGACAGAAGCTCCTCTCCTGAAGAATCTCCTCTCCCCACAGAAGTATCCATCATTAGTTGAAAAAATACGACAAAAACATAAAAAAACAATAGAATAAAGCAAAGGTTGAGTAAAAACACAGAGTTACCAGACTCTGCTGCTCCCAGTTGAAGCTCATGTTCTGGAATACGAATAATAACAATAATAATAATAATAATAAAGTTTTGAAGAACAATAGTGTGAAGTTTCTGAAGCAATGTTTAAAAGGCTGACACTTACTGACAATAGTGTGAATACTTTCAGTATTCACCCTAATCATAATAATAAAGATTTGAAGAACAATAGTGTGAATGCTTTCAGCATTCACCCTAATAATAATAATAAGTATAAAGATTTGAAGAACAATAGTGTGAATGCTTTCAGCATTCACCCTAATTATTCGTTTAACATGTTTGATAACCACGACCTATCCGTGAGGTTTCTGATCTGTTGCACCCCTACACAAAACCATTTCAACTCAGCACATGAACTGCATGTCACGTCAAGAGTCCAGTGCTTCTGGGGCTGTCATCACACATCGACTGTCATCACCAAATAGTCGGTGCAAAAGAAAGATTATGCAGTCAGTTTAATAAGTTGATAGTGGACTCTGTTAACTCTGTCAACGTGTTAATGTGGCTGTAGTACCACCCCACACCGCTCAATGGCGCTGTTGGCACCAGGGCGCTGATGCATCTGTTCCAGTTGAGCCGGATCTTTGGCGGAACTTAGCGGTCGGTTAGCAACAGCAACTGTGGCAGGATGCTCGGACAGCTGTCAGGCTGAAACTCACCGAACTGCGGCGTATTGGGAGGTTCATTCAAGCTGCACTGACATGCACGGCACAAGGGAGCGCGTGCACTACGCCTGATCGTTCTCCTGGTCCGTCGGTGCACGAGCAAAGTTTAAAGAGAGGATAAAAATGAATCATCAGAGAGGGAGAACAGATCCTCCGCTGCTGCCGTTGCGGTCACAATGAGCGGGGTCTTCTAGACTGTCTACACGGACACTCGGTGACAGCAGCAGGCCGCGGACATGGACTCGCTGCTGGACTTTGAGGAGTGCGTCAAAGACTCTCCTGAGTTCAGGTAAACACACTCTCACCAGAGGATTTCCGCTCTGCGCATGTGCAGTACGATGATACCGTTACAGCCACTTACGGTGTTTGTTTTTAATTATTTTGTTAAGACTGAACCTGGATCAGTCTGAGACCGAGATTTCCCTGCTGGAATCAAACCTGGACAAGGTACAGCTGTTATTTCTATTGTGTGTACTATCAGAGGGCCTTCAGTCACTGTTATCCTGCTACGAGAGCGAATACTAATTCCACCAGTATTTACAACACTAGGATTACTACTACTACTGCTACCTCCAATACAGCCAATGATACTACTACTTTAATACTACCACTCGTAATAATCTTCATAGTGTAACTGCAGTCAGAATAACTTATGCTATAGCTATTTCTGCAACTATGCCTGCTCATTTAATACTTTTGGTTTTTGCATTTCTGCTACTAAAATACTGCTCATACAATACTGTTAGTAACTGCCACTAATGGTACTATTACTCCCAGTGCTACTACTACTGACACTACTGTAACTACATCTACAGCTACTATTTCTAGTGTAATCATTTCATTTTTACACACGCTGCTGTTTCTATTACTACCATTACCACTGGTAGAACAGTTACTATTATTGTAGCTACTATTAGTATAGGTGCTGTATTAGTTTTACTGTCTAAATCTGCTGTCTTTCACCAATCAGGTGATGAAGTTGTGCAATAAGATGGTGGAGGCGGGACAAGCGTACAGTTCAGCCAATCAGCTGTTTCTGAATGGCCTGGCTGAGCTCTCCATGTACCAGAAGAAGGACAGCATCATCACTGTAAGGAGCACACAGTGCTATTGCTAATGCTAATACAGCATGTTACAACACACTACTGTCAGGCTTTTTTTCAGTGTATTAGTTGCCAAAAGTTTTAAGAATGACACAAGTCTTGGTTTTCACAAAGTTTGCTGCTTCAGTGTTTTTAGATCTTTTGTCAGATGTTACTATGGTAACTGAAGTATCATTACAAGCATTTCACAAGTGTCAAAGGCTTTTATTGATAATTACATCACGTGTCTTTGATGGGTTGGAGAGGTTGCTCTTGGTTTTGGTACTGTTCTTTATCCGTGCCTGTGAGTGAGCCCATTCCCCAGAGTCCCCACACATGAACAGTGTCAGGATGCTTTACTGTTGCCATGACACAGGCCCGATGGGAGCACTCACCTTTTCTTAAGGAACTTAAGCAGAACATCAGTCTGTCCCTGATGTTTGTCCTGGAGAGAAGCGGCTTCTTCTTGACACCCAGTCATCCTCCACAAGTCTTCACCTCACTATGCGTACAGATACACTCACACCTGCCTGCTGTCATTCCTGAGCAAGCACTGCAGTGGTGGTGCCACTGCAGAGACCTGGTCCTGGTGCTTGCTGGACTTTCTTGGGCACCCTGAGGCCTTCTTCACAACAATTGAATCTCTCTCCTTAAGCCTTAACTCTATTTGTGTCATCCACAAATCTTTTGTCCAAAGCTAAGGTGGTCATATCCTAAGATCTCTTAAGAAAATGATCTCTTGAATGTCTCCTGGAAATCTATATCTCTTCATAATAAAATGTTGACCTCATAGTTATGACATCTCTCAGTCAGTGATCATTATTGATAAGAGATTATTTTTCTTCTCATTCATTTCATTTCTTTGGCACTTAATCAAGCTGTAACATGATACAGAATGCCATCTGTATATTAGCAAATCTCCTGTTTTCTTGCTGAGATGGCTTCACAGCAGAGTCCAGGTTTAGGTTCAGAAGAACCTTGCACCTAAAACTTGTGGAGAACAGAGGACAGTGGGGTCATGTTGTTGAGTTCCTGCTGTGGAAAAGTTCCTGCACTCACTCATAGTTGGTGTTGGAGCTTTTTGTTTTCATAGTTCTCACTGGCTTCCTGTTTCCTTCCCCTCAGACATGTCTGAACCAGTTTAGCCAGGGACTGCAGGAGATGGTTAACTTCCACACTGTGAGTACACACACACACACACACACCAACTTTTACATGTTGTACCTCTGCACTGGTGCTTTCATGTCTGCAGTTCAGAATAACACTGAAATGTTGGGATGATAACTGAAAATAAAAATTAAACCACCTGCTGTATTTTATTTGGAAAAATAATCTTAACATTGTTGAATATTGTGTGCAGTTGTAAATCGTCAGACACAAACTCTTTAATTTTATTTTTTAGACCTTATCATATATGAGTAATGGTTAGATCAGACAATATAGTCTCTATTTATATATTGTCCTTGCTAGTGTTTCTGAAGCTTCTGATTTTATTCATGTTTATTGTATTTATTTCAGAAAGTCAGTTCCTCTGACAATAATCACTTTCCCTCACAGCAAGAGAGCTAGTTGTAGTGGTACTATCATTGACAGTAGTAGTAGCAGGTGGTGGAAACTGTAATGGTTTAAACTCTGTCTCTTGTTCTCAGATGTTATTTGATCAGACTCAGAGAGCCATCAGCCAGCAGCTGACCAACCTCTGCTCACAGTAAGTCTCACACTCACAAACTACAAGTTTTCCACTTTCGTCCTCTTCACAAAGCTGCTGAGACCAGCTCTTATGGGAAGCAGCTGAAAATTCCTGAGCTAAGAGTGAGACTCTGTAGATATGGCTGATGTAAGGAACTGCAGCGACTGGTTAATGATGGACTGGTGCCAGTGTAAACGCATGTGCAACATCACACCGAAACAATACTTATTCAAAACCCTGAGAAATAAACACATATAAATGTGATAACAACAGATTAGTTGTGTTTATAAAAGCAGAGCATCCTCTAACATGGATCTGTATGTACATGCACTTCAACTGGGAGCAGCAAAGTCTGGTAGCTCTGAGTTTTTACTCAGCCTTTGCTTTATTTGTTTGTGATTTTGTGTGTTTTTTGTTGTATTTTGTCAACTGCTGAAGCATACTTGTGTGGGGAGAGGGGATTCTCCGGGGGGGGGGTCTGGAGGATGCCACCCTGTTCCAGCTGGGATGGGGAGGTGCTTTCATGGTTGCTGTGCTGGTGGTGCAGAGGTTGGGGCTTGGAGGTGGAGATGTACTGCAGGGCCTTTCTGCCGTCGGTCGTCATGTGGGATGTCGGCTCTCTGCCCAGCAGGAGTGATGAGGAGCTGGAGATGTGGGTGAAGGCTCAGGAAGCAGACATTTTTTCAAATCAAAACAATACATGTACATGCACATCCCACCAATGGCTGCTGCTGAAGTTCCATGTGAAGTACTCCATGGGGTCGTTGCTAGGATGCAGACTGGACATCCTGAGGCACTTGACTTCGGTCATGTCTCCCTGGTGGACTCACTGAGGATGTGGTGGAGAGATGCACGCTGGTGGAGGCCATTCTGAACAACTCGGGTCATCCTCTTCATGGGACCTTGATGGACCAAGAAAAGAGCGGTGGTGGATGGCTCCTCTCTCTTCACTGCAGGACGGAGAAGTGTGGAGGATCCTTTGTGCCTTCAGCCATCGGGCTTCTTCATTCTTCTGCGAGTGGTTGCTCACAGACAAATGAATTTCCCTTTGGGGATTAATAAAGTAATTCGTATTCGTATTCGTATTCGTATGATGAGATGAATTGTGTGTGCAGATCATGGACACTTTACAACGTTGTTTACAACTGTATGACAGCGTTGAACACAGCCTGTGCGTCTCTTCTGAGTCAGTTGTAACTTAGGAGCTTTAAGATGCTTTGTGAATATGAGCTGAGAGCTCTAATGAACCTGTTGATGATGGTCTGTGTGTGAGGTTCCTCCCCCAGCTGGCAGAGACCAGGAGGGAGTTTGTTCGGATCGGAGAGGACCTGGAGATGGCAGTGGTAAAAAATGCTCAGGTGTCTCGCCACAAAGCTGGTGACGCCGAGAGGGCGAGTCACCTGCTGCTCGCCACACGCAAATGCTACCAGCACTTTGCCCTGGACTACTGTCTGCAGGTACGACACACACATCTGTGGACCCGTGGCAGCAGTCTGAGGCACACATGGAAATCATTTTATTCCAGGTCAGACACTGACACACGTTTCCTTTTTCAGCTTAACACCTTCAAGACTCAGCAGAAGGTGGACATCTTAAACTCAGTGAGTTGAGCCATTTCATTGTTATAGAAACTGGATCAACATGTTGTTTTAAAGGAAAATCTCAACATTTAGTGAAATAAACATTGCACAAGAAGTAAGAAAATTTGGGTTTGGTGGATCATTTTTTTGTTGTAACAATGCTTCCTGGCCATAAATTTCTTAGTGTAGGAAAGCCTCTTTATTTCTCTTTTAAATGGTGCTTCATTGTAAGGAACACGCATTTGTGGCATGAGCATCAGAGCTGAGTATGTGGGTTGCGCCCATGAAAAATTTGCCGAATCTTCTCTACAACAAAGAAATAATCCTCCAAACCTAAATTTCCTGACTTTTTGTGCGATGTTTATGCCCTGTTTACACATACGTGGTTACTTTGAAAAATGGAGACATTTCCCTTCATTTGCACCCTTAGTTTAAACGGAGAATTCGCCTCTGAAAACATTTCTTTCTAAAAATTCCAGCCAGAGTGGAGATTTTGGAAAACTTTGTTTGCACGTTTGCATGTAAACTGAGAAAAACAGAGTTTTAGGCAGCCAACGTCACATTGTGTGCCAGAAGTTGCACCTGTGTCAAAAGTATGTTTATATTTTCATGGTGATCATGGAGGCATTCAGAGTAGCAGTCACATTTATGTTGGTGCAAACGCTTTTTGTCTGTTTGCATTTGCAAATACAATTGCAAATACAGCTGCTCGTTGTTGTTGATGCTATTTTTGGGATTCTGATTGGCTAACGTGGGTTTGAGTTTCTCGTTGCACTGACACCTACAGGTTTGGCATGCTCTTGACGGCATATATACACAGGGTAGTGTAAATGAAAACTTTTCTGTAAACGACAGGTTGGCACAATGTTATTTTTGTAAACGGAGAAGGTGAAATGTCTGTTTATGAAAATAGCCGGCCACATGTAAACGTAGTCTTAGTTAGCTGAAAACAAATGAGACCCGATAACACCTGAAAAGTAGTTATCACCAAACCTTAAATGGTTGATGTAGCTAAAAGTAATAAATAAACAGATTAGATGTGCAGCTTCTAGTGTAATGTGAGTGTAAACTTGACCAAAGCAAACTGTCCAGTGTGTTTGACATGTGACCAATCACAGCACTGATACGTGTGTGTGTGTGTGTGTGTCTGTCTGTCATCAGGTTTTCTCCTTTGTTCACGCTCAGTTCACCTTCTTCCACCAAGGCTTCGACCTGCTCAGAGACCTGGAGCCCACCATGAAAACAATGGCAGCACAAGTACTGACCCCTGACCTCTGACCCCACTCTGCCCTCACTCACGAGATAACTACTAATTAATTGCTTCGTGTCTCCTCAGCTGTCCCATCTGTCAGCAAACTGCGCAGCTAAAAGAAAAGACCTGGAGAACAAACACCTGCTGGTGCAGCAGAGAGTAAGGTTCAGCTGTTTATTACCCTTGTAACTTGTCAGGGCCCCTCCCTGAATCTGCCCCTCCTGCTGCAGATGAGTCCTACTGTAGAGGAGCCCACATGAGCAGGAACTAAAGCAGATGATTAAAATATTTTTTTTTATAATTCTCAGGATAGATCTTACTTAGTGACCCCTGCACATTTCCTTCCTTTCATCATGCACAGACAAAAAGAACATCTGTACCAGCAGGAAATGACACAACTCATCCAACATCAGAGCTTTGTAAAGTCACTGAAAGTTTAACTTGACAATTGAAATTACTAGAGACCATCTGATGACTGGAACACAGCATGCAGATGTTCTGATCCTGTGTGTGTTCAGGATGCGTCAGGTGAGCCCTTGGTCAGCCCGTGTCTTGGGAGCAATGACATCATCCAGGGTTACCTGTTTAAACGGTCCAGGAGAAAATCCAAGATCTGGAAGAGGTACGTGTTCTACTGATGTAGCTATGTGTGTGCGTGTGTGTGTGTGTGTGTCTTGTATAAACCATGATATCATTGAAGCCGTATCATCTGATGATTTGATGAATACTTTCAGGTGCTGGTTTTCCATCAGAGACAACCAGCTCATTTACAGGAAGTCACACAAGGTGAGTGTTTCCATCTTTTTTGATATTTTACCAATGAATAATAATAAAGTTCATGATTTTTTTTAGCTAATTGAGGAGATCAGATGAATAAGTTATTTGAAAGGAAAAATAATTTTTTTTTACAAAATATATATTCACATTGGATCCAGGTTCAGGCTTTTAGCAGCTGGTGTGGTTGTCATGGTGCTAAAAGCATCAGCAGCCAGTGGGTTGTCACTATGGGTCGCAGTAGTAGACAGTAGAGCGAAGTGTCTCTGCTGTGCTGCAGGAGGACTCCATGGTTCTGTTTGAGGACCTCAGACTGTGTGCTGTCAAAGCCCTGGAGCACATCGACCGCCGCTTCTGCTTTGAGTTGCTCTCCGTTCAGAAGTGAGACTCTCACATTCAAATAGAATACAGTAACAGTATCATCAGTGACCTTCTGCTCCTGCTCTGTGAGTCTTAAAGAACTGCTGACTAATCTGTGGTTGAATGTCTGCTCCAGGTGCTGTGCCCTGCAGGCCGACTCGGAACAGCTGAAGCAGGCCTGGCTCAGCACTCTGCAGGGGAGCATCGACCTGGCCTACAGGGAGCGAGCCAGCATGCCGCTCACACAGGCATTTTCACCTTTTCTCTCACCGCTCCACTCTTCTTCTTTATTCTTTCTATGACCAACCTCAATTATGGTGTAATCATAACATAAATATTGCCTCCAAGATAAACACACACTTCACAGCTTCTAAATCTGTCCTCCTTACCTGTGCACAGCCTAAAGATCCCCCCTCTCCCCTGTGTGTCGGGGACAACCTGCTGGGCTCCCCCACTCAGAAGCCAGCAGCCCTGGGTGTGGCCCTGACTGGCCCCGGGAACCAGAAGTGCTGCGATTGTGGGGAGGAGGAGCCGCGCTGGGCCTCCATCAACCTGGGGGTGACAATGTGCATCGAGTGCTCTGGCATACATAGGTAACCACAGCAGGAGGTGTGGCCTAACGTCACAGCTGAGCAGTGTTACTGACAGTACACGGAGCATCGTGGAGCTCACACCAACATCATCTCTTAGAGAGTGTGTGTGATACACTGTTCAATATTTATCTGTATTTGTTGATATACTTCCACATTTGTGTTTTACGATGTTGTTGCGTTTGTAGGAGCCTGGGTGTTCACCTATCCAAGGTGAGATCTCTCACTCTGGATTCATGGGAGGCCGAACAACTGAAGGTAACACACACACACACATGCTATGGAATGTTATGAAGATATAAAGGTCTCAAATACACACTTACCAATAAATAAATACACACATACCAATAAATAAACACAAGTGTGTAGCAGGCACAGTTTTTTTCTTACAACCTCTTTGCTGGAGAATTAAATGTGGATTAATAAATTGATTGGTATAAAATATAATAAAGAATGAAGAAATTGTGGCACCAAACTCTTTGTCCTTTTCTTCTTCTTTAGCTTCTGTGTGTTTTGGGAAATGATGTAATGAACCAGATTTACGAGGCTCGGTGTTCGCAGGAGGAACGAGTTAAACCCACGGCTGACAGCCCACGGTAAAACCTCATCACCAATCTTTTCTCCATCACCACTTTTATTTGTGTTTTTCCTTAAGCATTAAGTAAGTGACTCTCTCATTGGATAAGACTTAATGACTTAATAGTCAGTTTAATAAGTGATTTATTTGAATGGTCGTGGTCCAATTGAGTCATGAAATGAAGACTCTGGGGCTGCAGATAATTGAAAATGATTATTGATGACCCAGAAGCTTGTTGTATAAAGGTTGAATATGGAGAATGTGTATTAAAAGCTATATTTTTTCAAAAATAATACATCCACAGTGTGTTTAGAGGGTTGTAGAATAAAAGTATTGCTTTTCGATATATATATATATATATATATATATTTGGTTTGAATTAATTAATTTGAAAATTTTGATGGGCTCGACAATGACTTACTGTTTACATCGTACCTGTCTGCGTCCGGGGTATTGTGGGTTGCCAAATACGGTCTCTATGATGGACACAGTTAGGCTGGCACTGGGTAAAATGGCGGAGTCTGCAAGTCCTGCAGCTGCTTCAGAGCCCCAGCAAACGGTGCGTTATCTGTCCCAGCAGCGGAGTGACCGGAGCAGAGCAAAAACTAGAGTCAATATCGGTGAAGCATAAGCTCAGTGGACTCATGTAAAGGACTTACACAGCATCAAAACACACGCGGAAATGGCTACTTTTCTCCTCGATCAGTAAGCTAACTCGTTTACTAATTTAGCTACGTTACCGGTCGGTCAAACTCCCTGCAATTTAAGCTGATCCTTTGACACACTCGGCAGAGTCGGCAACAAACCTGGCAACCCGACTGCTGGATTATTTTTTTGTTGTTGCAACTACGATCTTGAGACACTAGATGTCGGTATTCTGCACATATTCCATATTCAACCTTTAACTGATACAGCTGTTTCCCCTCCTCAGAGCAGAGAAGGAGATGTGGATCAAAGAGAAATACGTGGAGAAGAGATTTGTGCAGAGCAGCAGCTCAGATGAAGCTCGTAAGTCAAACACACACCTGGAGCTTCTGGTGTGAGGAGGAGGAGGAGGAGGAGGAGGAGGAGGAGGAGGGAAGTCATTTTGCTTCCTGTGTCCAGACTTAAATATCTTGATGATCCTGGTTTCTGCAGGAGGAAGCTGAGATTTTCTAGGAGTCACCTAGTCCTGTATTCGGAACTGAACCTGAATAATGTTCTAATGCTCCAGACACACACACACACACACACACAAAATGTGCTAGTATAATACACTAATATCATTAAGCCTTGGTTTGCCATGTATTCTACAGCATTCATGTATCTGGAGCTGAAACAATTAGTGTTGATTGATTATTAGAAATTAATGATCATCAACTACTTTGAAAATTAATAATTATTAGTTTTACTTGTTTTCCAAGTCAAATATTCACTAGTTGTTGCTTCTCTTTGAGAACTCGACATCTTTTGGACTGTTACTCTGGCAAAACAAAAGCAGGGATTTGTAGTATGTAACTGGCACATTCATGAGTAATGAAAATCTGTGTCTCTGTGACTGTGTCATGGCCAGATATGTGAAGCGTTTTCTTCTGTTTCAGGGTGTTGTATGGAGGAGTCAGGGCTGCGTCTCTATCAGGCAGCAGTGGCCGGAGACCTGGTTTCCATGGCAGCAGCTCTGGCCACAGGGGCAGAGGTCAACAGCAGCGTCGCCAAGGAGGAGGGACGCACAGCACTGATCGGAGCTGCTGTGGGGGTGAGGGGGCCTCAGTGACATAAACATATCACAATTCAATAAGGACACACAGGCTGAAAACTGTCAACAGCTGCACCAATAATCACTAATCAATAACTTTAGGAGCTGGTTCTGCCCAGTGAAGGTGTGATCTAAGGGTTGTTATCTCAAACTTCTGCTCAGAAGATGAAGTTCTCGAACCAGTTGCATAGAACTGAGTAACTGTTTCCTTCAATAAAGATAGTCGCTTAAAATACCCTGAACCCTTACTCCAGGCTTTCTTCTTATAAGGAGTCTCTTTAAGCCAGATAAACATCTGCAATGAGAAGGGAGTGAGCACAAGAAAAAAAGAGTGTAAACCTGATGGAACTGATCCTACATCTGACCTGTAGTCAGTTTATGATCTCTGCTGACTCTGCTCTCCACAGCCTGACAAGCGCTACAGTTTCATGTCACATGATCTCTCTGCTCAGGTACAGTCCAGGTAACTGGTGTGCACAGGTCAGAGTGTCAACAGCATCACTTCCTGTTAGGTCAACAGTAGACTGGCATAGCAGCACTTTTTTTTCATGTTTGCTGCAAACACTGGGTTAGAGGCAGCATTTACTGGATTGGCAGCGTAGAGTCTGCAGGTCATCTGACCTGATGTGTTTGGACCCACTCAGGCTCAGCATCCAGCTGTGCAGCGGTGAGGTGACACTGCTACTCACGGTCTTCTTTTAATGAGACCCTGGCTTTTACTAAACATAGAGAGACCCAGGACTGTCCTGGATGGTGCAGCCTCACGCAGCGGGGCGTTCTTCGCCTCCACATGCTGTAGTCCTCACTGTCTGCTCCCGGCTCGCAGGGCTCGCTGTTGGCCTGTGAGTTCCTGCTGCTGAACGGAGCCAACGTCAACCACCGAGACCTGAGGGGACAGGGCGCACTGCATGCTGCTGCCACCGCTGGACACACTGGGTAATCAAGCACACACACACACACACGCACAGACTCCTTTTTCAACTGTACTAAACAGCTGATTTTCACTGGACTCGGTAGACAGGTGTGTCTGTTATTGAAGAGAGGAGCCAACCAGTATGCCGTGGACGAGCGAGGACAGGACCCACTGGCCATTGCCGTGGAAACAGCCCATGCTGACATTGTCACACTGTGAGTTGCCACTGACATTTAAGTCATCAGTGTGAAAAACCTTGTTAATGACACACCTGTATTGATGATTAACCCTTTGGACAAAGTGGAGTTTCTGTCTCACTGGTAGAAAGTGGTTGCTGTTTTACAGATCTAATGGTTGGTTTTTGTTTCAGACTGCGGATGGCCAGGATGAATGAAGAGATGAGAGATTCAGAGGGAGTGTTTGGAGCAGTGGGTGAGTTGACTCACACAACAAACAGAACTTTTATATGGCTGCTGACCTGTCACCCTTGACCACAGCCTCTAAATAGCCACACACTGATTACAAACCTGCTGTAATTCCTCAGGAGATGATGAGACGTTTCAAGACATCTTCCGTGACTTCAGTGACATGGCCTCACACGACCCGGAGAAACTCAGCAGGAGGCAGTTCGGCCGAGGAGGAGAGCAGGCCGAGGAAGACGAGGGGAGGAGAGGGAAAGGAGGAGGAGAAGTGATGAACAGCCAGAACAGTGTTGAAAAGATGTCAGAATGAAACCAGGCCAAGGGACCTCAGACCCACTCTGGAGTCCTGCTCCAAAACCAGGTTTACTGGCAGCTGGAGTCTCTCACTGTGCTCAACTCATAAGATATAATATAATGTAGTATACTCTTTATAAAGACACTGTAAGTACACATAGTTTACTTCATGTACAGTTACTGTGGGGGGAGAAGTCTTACCAGTGTTCAATAAGAGGAAGGGGAGGAGCTACGACTGCAGCTAATGTCTATATTCATGTTACTTCATGTGCACGTTATTGACAAAGTGAATTGTTTGGTCTTTAAAACGTCAGAAAATGAACCAGT
Source organism: Caranx ignobilis (assembly GCA_021432705.1). Taxonomy (NCBI): domain Eukaryota; kingdom Metazoa; phylum Chordata; class Actinopteri; order Carangiformes; family Carangidae; genus Caranx; species Caranx ignobilis. Next base: position 22,824,537 of record MU269990.1, read on the forward strand.
TTCACATTAAGCTCTACTCCAGTGTTTTATAAGAAGAGAAGAGGCTCTGAGCCTCTCCTCTGATTGGCCAACTGTTAGACCAATAAAAATCAAGTAGATTTCAGGTAAAACACTGAAAGAAACCAAATTCTACAAGGTTGGAAGGTGGGCTTGAGGGTGATGTTTTGTTGTTGTGACATCACAAAGTCACAAAAGTCCTGACAGCTGGTTTGAAGGCTCAGTTTCTGAATCCAGGTTGTATGTGTTTCTCTGTGGACTGAAGCTTTGATACTTTCACAGTATTAATATACAATACAATACAAATTACTTTATTAATCCCCATAGGGAAATTCATTATATACCAGAATGTAGACCTGCTTTATAATCACACTACACGTGGACATCTACCTGTGTGGACCTTTAAAAAGCTTATTTTCTCCAGAAGCTTAATGTTGAGTCTTATTAGAAGATATTTGAACCTTCTGGTCTTTTTTCTCGGGGCAGTCTCCCGTGGTTGACGAGGTTCAGTCCAGCAGTGACGCCCCATGAAAGCAGACTGATGAATCCCACTGTCAGGTTCACATGTGGTACTTTGTGAGATCACTGGTTGGATTGTAATGACTTGTTTCCCTCATGACCACTAACAACTGTGACAGTCAATGTTTGGTTTGCTACATAGAGAGGAAATTATAGTGTAAATTGGCTAAATGGATGTGGGTGGGAAGAAATATCGACCGTCAACTGTAATGAGTGAAGTGCCTTCAAAGCTTCACCACATCCTCCCACTGATGGAGCAGAATGTTTTTATTTGGATTTGATGTTTGTTCTCTAACCTGTGTTCACAAAGGGACTTTAAATGTAGCTGCTGTTACACGTCTGACTGAAGTGTTGATGTCACTCCAGGATTTTATCAAAGTGTTTGTTTTATTGCTCCCAGACGTCTGAGACTGAATCTGAATGTTGTGTTGAATTAGGACTGAAGTGGACCAACTGACTGTAGAGACTGTAGAGTTACACTGCCACTGCTGCTGTTACATCACAACACGGTCTCTTCAGGAAAAAACATTTCATTCCACACTGTTACTAATGTGATGCTACTGCTTAATAAAATGTCTCCATACATGTTGATGAGTCCCTGTGTGTGTGTGTGTGAAATCCTGACCACCAGTTTGAAGGGTCAGTTTCTGAAAACACTGTGTGTATTTCTCTATGGACTGAGACTTTGATACATTAATATCAACTTACACCTGGAACATTTAAATGCTCACTTTGTCCAGACGCATGAACATGTGTGAACGTTCAGTCACACATTTCATTTCATTATATTAAAGCACAGTCTGAAAATACTTGTCCGGGTCCAGTTAAGGAAACATCTGCCCCTGAAGCACAACTCAAGTTTCTCATCATCATTATCATCATCCAACCTGAAGAGATGGAGAACATCCTATGAGAAACACAGTCTTGATGTCTTTGCAGACAGGACAGAAAAACAAAGGAAAGGGAGGCGCTACGACTGCAGCTAATGTCTATATTCATGTTACTTCATGTGCACGTTATTGACAAAGTGAATTGTTTGGTCTTTAAAACGTCAGAAAATGAACCAGTTTCACATTAAGCTCTACTCCAGTGTTTTATAAGAAGAGAGGAGGCTCTGAGCCTCTCCTCTGATTGGCCAACTGTTAGACAAATAAAAATCAAGTAGATTTCAGGTAAAACACTGAAAGAAACCAAATCCTACAAGGTTGGAAGGTGGGCTTGAGTGTGATGTTTTGTTGTTGTGACATCACAAGTTTCATCTGCAACAATTGATCTGTCCTCCTCCAAAACAATGACAAGAGAAAACACAGGGTGAGGTCAGGATGAGATAATGTGGGATTGCAGGAGTCTTCATCATTACCTCGAGCATCTCCTGGTTTGGATTCCGTCAGATCAGATTAAAACTAACAGAATGAATCAAAAAGTTTCACTTTAAAAACATGTGATTTCTATACAGATGCTTGAAATCCTTTCTCTGGTTCACATATATAGATGAAAACCATCTGTGTGGGGGTTAAAACTAGATAATGAGATACTAGATATTTTTTGTGCACATCAGCACAAGGCAATCAGACTGTAAATAAAGAGAGAACAGCACCTCCTCTAAACACCAGGATAGATCATGCTCTTTTCGGGACTGATGAACATAGTTGTTCATCTTAACACTTACCAGCACTGGAAAACTGCTAAATTAACTCATATGAAGCTGAATCATTAAATGGAAAACAGCACTAGGGATAAATCTCTCTGCTTCACACCAGATTGTTGTGAGTTATTTATTCATGAAGACAGATGTCAGCTGTGAGGAGTACTTTGACCTGTCGTAACAGACGCACAGCTGCACCACAGCTGTGTGGTGAAACCAAAGATTCCTGACAGGTCCTCAGAACCATGGACCCTCAGAGTCTCTGGTTTAAACTTCATGCTCAATGACTGACATCATACATTGTAAGAAACTTCATAGGGTTCAACATCTGTATTTTCACATGTAGAAAATATACAGAAGTGCAAGTTCATCAGAGACTGAAGTCATCTTATGATAACACCTAAAAGTCCAGTCTGAGTCTTTGTGGTGTGAGCAGACAAACAACTGAACAGAACCTGTGGACAACATTAAAGGACACTTTAGTTTCCACCAGATCTGAGATCAGCCTCAGACTTGGTCCAGCAATCTCTGATTATTTGGTAGGATGATAAAATATTGTGTTCAAACATTTGTATGGTTGATGTTTAAAAAAGTTGAAATGATCATCATTCATAACAGGAGGCATGTCTCTGTTTTAATAAAGCTGACAGACTAAATGCTACTAACTACAGATCAAGTAGTAGGGTCAGATCAAACTGTGGATCCATGTGGATCTGTCTAAGTGATGGTGTTCAAATGTCCCACACTCTCATCGCTCCTCAAACGCCCCCTCAGTCTTGTCCTTTCTTCCTCTTCTTTTTGCTCTTCTTTTGTGGTTCTTCCTCCTCTGTCATTTTCCTCTTAGACTTATCTTCCTCGACTTGCTCCATGGCATCCCACACATCCTCTTCCTCCTCCTCCTTCACCTCTTGGTTCGCCCCCTCCACCGCCCCCCCTCCATCCTCCAGGTCCCGGCTGGCCAGCAGGAGGCAGTTGAGTCTGGACTTGAGGTAAACTTTGTGCAGCAGCTTCCGGTCCTCCAGGCTGTGGATACGGAGGAAGCGGTCCAGGCCACAGGACGCCACCACCGGCTGGGAGGGGTGACACTGCAACCACCGCACACCCCCCGCCAGCCCCTTCAGACAGCCCTGCACCAGTCCTTTCCTCAGGTCCAACATGGCAATTTGACCGTGAGTGTTTCCCACCACTACTGTGTTGCCCGCGGTGGACAGGGACAGAGTGGTGAGTGGGTACTCGCCATACTCTGCTTCCAGGACGGGACGCCGCTGAGGGGAGGACGGGTCAAACACATGGACCTGACAGGAGACAGAGACACACAACAAAAGTGATGAAGAACTCAGGGTGTCCACAGAACTGTTAATGTACACTTTACACATTTCACCTTTGATTTAACTGAAGTGTTTTGTTTTTATTCTTTAATGTGATTACACTCTATGCCTAGACTGCTACAACATGAACACTTGGATTCATCAGGCTTCGTTTATCTTGTTTACATCTGCTGCAGATGTTTGCCCCCGTGTGTGATGTTTGACCCTTGTGTCAGTTTCTGCAGTCTACTCTCCACTGTGATGCTGTCATGACCCTGTGTTGACATGTTGTTTATGGCATGTCCCTTTCATGTTGGAGCTGTGTACAGGTAAGATAACAACCATCACAGGTGACGTAATCAGAACTGTACCGTCAATAGAACACCTGTCCTCAGCTCTCTAAACACATTCTTCCCTCTTTCAGCGACTCACCTGGTGATACCCTGTGCAGGTGACCACTTTGTCGGAGTCCGGGATGAAGGCCATGTCTCTGACCCATTGAGACCGTCGCAGGTCCAACCAGTCGTCCCGCAGGTTCTTCGCAGTGAACACAGGCTTGTCGGGTCTCTCCAGGTCCCAGATCTTTAGTCCGTTCTCCTTCCCGCCGGTCGCGATCTTGTGCTCCTGTACGGGACTCTGCCGCATCCTGCACACGTTCTTCCCGGCGTCCAGCTTAGTGACGGGCTCGCTGCTGTCCTCCTTCCATACCCGCACGGACCCGGACTCTATGCAGGTGAGCAGTGCCGAGCCGCTGAGCGCGGCCAGCCCGGTGAAGCAGCCCTCCGCCGGTTCTCCACAGCGCCGGGTCTCGGTGAAGGCCCCCTTCTCGGTGCTGAAAGTCTTCACGGTGCCGTCCACTGAGCCCACGAGCAGCTCGCTCTCCGCTGGGTCCCCCCAGCAAAGAGCGCGTACCTCCTGGTCGCGGCTCAGATGGCTCGTGTTGCAGAAGTTGAAGGCCTGTTTCCGGGACACGCTGACCCCCTTCAGGATGCCGGTCTCCGAGCCCAGCCACACAGAGCACTGCCGGCTCCGGTCCCCCATTACTCCAGACCAACAACTCGGTTTTAGGCTGGACTTCGGTGTTTCCTCTTGCTAATCCCGAAACGCGTGGCTCCTCTGTAGACTGTGTCGCGCATAGATGACATCACGTCGCGTTGTCTTCTTTTGTTGATGTATTTCCGGCGGACTGAAACAGTGTTTCTCTCAACTGACGAGAGAGCCAATCACCTTAGGCCAGAGGTCTCAGACTCGCGGCCCGCGGGCCAACTGCGGCCCGTGGGACGATAGTTTGCGGCCCCCGCCTTAATAATAAAGTTTAATGTTGGTGTGGCCCGCGAGTTTGATATGAATGGCACTTTACAGTGTTGTGTGCAGAGCTGAACAAACCTACCAATCACGGTGGGGTATATGGCTGTCGGGGGCGGGACATCGACCGGGCTCAATTCAAGCAGAGAAACATTTCTCAACAATCAACCGGTGATTGTGAATTATACAACAGTTAGTTCCGACCAAGCAATCTGATTGGACAAGAGACGTTCCATGAGTGCTCATATTGAGCATAACAGCACTGGGACTTTTTACAGACATGAACTACTCGGCTGTTCAGGCGTTTCAGTTACTAGACAGGAACTCAGTTAGAGCCACGCTTCCCATACAGGAGCTGCTCCTGCCTCTGCTGCCTGTTAGTTACAAACGGACATGAAAATTAAAACCCCGTCCGACCTGTGGTTGATAGCTCGGACCTGGCGTTGTCTGTCTAATTAGCGAAGAAAAAAAATCGCCGCGACCATTTACGTTAATGACGGCGATTTGTTTTGACACTAGCGTAAGCTGTTAGCAAAGTAGCTACTTAGCTTCCACTGTGTTTATATCGATCACATAGCAGGTAAACAAACTTAATACGGTATCGACAACGTCTCTGTATAACTTCACGCTGGTCCTGTTGCTCCGGTGCTAATCAGGACAGTGGCTCCTTTAGTGACAACTTGCACTGGAGCTCGGTGGAAACGGCGCTAGCTTGAAATGTTTATGTGTTGCCTGGCAACTCCCTTCCAGTTGCGGAACTATTTGTCTCGGCGGAGCCAAATTAATGGTTAAATAAACAAACAAATCATAATCTTTTGTTGCTTGTTACTGTTAACTAATAAAATGCGCTGACCTGCAGTGCAACTCTGAACTCAAAGCCAATTTCAGGGAGGTGAGTGGAAAAGCAGACAAGCTTGGGCAATTTTTGAGAGAATTGACCCCCAGCTTCCCTGAGCTTTCCCGAATGTTCAAGCGGACCATGTGCCTTTTTGGGAGCACATACTTGTGCGAAAAGCTCTTCCCCACCTTGAACTTCAATAAGTCCAAGTACAGGTCCAGACTTACTGATGAGCATCTTCAAGCCCTATTAAGGGTCTCAACTGCTTCCTCCCTCAAGCCAAATGTGGCTCGGCTATGTGAGAGGAAGCGCTGCCAGGTGTCTGGCAGCAAGAAGTAGGCAAGAGAAGCCATGTTCAGAACAGTTCATGTTCAATGTTCCATTCTTGTTCAGAAAGTTAGAGGTTAAAGAACTGTTAATACAGACATTTGAATCTGAATAATAATAATTAGATTTCTCTGGTCAGCAACTATATGTGGTTTCTTCAGTCTCCTATATCTGCTGTATTATTATTATTATTTTTATTTATTTATTACTGATTGATTGATTTATTTTCTTATTAATTCTTAATTTGTTTATTTTTTTCATCTTATTTTGTGTTAAAAAAAAATGGTGGGCCTGATGGGCCTGATGCGGCCCAGCCTCACCCAGACTCTGCCTCCAGCGGCCCCCAGGTAAATTGAGTTTGAGACCCCTGCCCTAGGCTATCCCCTAACACAGTTTTTTAACCTGTTCTATGAGAACGTGCACGTGGTCCATGTGAGGTTCAAGACAGTACAAGTGTAAAACCACTCTTAGAACAACATCCATTCTCCCCGAGTTAATTGGAGCACATCTGTTAACAGGAAATTCCCTTTGATGAATCATCAACCATATGAAACAGTTTCAGGTTTCTTACACTAAATCAAACCTGAAGCTGAAAAGTTACAAAGTCATCATCATGACTCCCAAACAGGGTTTCAGAAAGTAACGCACAGTCACAGCTTCACAGTCAGTGTTGTGTTGTGCTGCCTGTCAGGTGATGCTATGGCAAGGCAAGTTTATTTGTATACCCCATTTTTTACAGTTTGTCTCAAAGACCTGTACACAGCATCTTAACAACATGCCTGCCCTTAGACCCTCACATCAACTGAGCCCCCACGGACCTGCTTCTCTCAGACCCCTGTTCCCGTTGGGTTGTGTTGTTTCCCACGGAGCTATGCCGCGTTTGAAAGGTGAAGGCAGCCTGTTTGTGTAAAGACGTCGGCTCCGAGATGTAGAATGTGTATTATAGAAGAGAAACACAAATCTCAGGACCGCTGACTTGTATCATCAGAACAGACATGTCCTGTGATTTTCAGCCTGCTTTCATATTTAATAGATTTATCCGAAGGTCCAAATGTCTAAAAATCCAAGAAAATGTCGAACATGATTGAATGACGTAGGCTAGGAGTTCTGATTTTTATTATTTATATTTAATTATTCTGGTTACTCATGATCTCAGGCAGTTAAAGCCTCTGTAAACCCAAATCCAAAAAAGTCTCCTAACTACGTAATTTAGGGTCTTATGTACATAATATTAAACATGTAACATAATTAGAAATCAGTAACCATCCAAATTTGTCTTTTAAAGCCTCTGCAAACACGGCTTTAAATAGTAACAATGCTTAGATTATATCAAAGTCGAGTGTTTCATTAAGCATCCACAAAAGTCTGAGTGTAAATAACTATATATAACTACTAGAAAACCTGATGTAAAAACAGCTCATTTTGCTATTCAGACCACTTGTCAGGACTGAGTGGGCATGGCAGTTAACGCTCTGATTGACAACTCCCTCACTTTGATTGACATCTCTGCCTCTGTTGGGAAAAAAAGACACACCGGAGGACACGCATACGGGCAGAGCCGGATTACCGCAAAGGCAAACTAGGCACGTGCCTAGGGCCTGATTGGCTGGGGGGGGGGGGCCCAGACAGAGGGACAAAAAAAAAAAAAAAAATTAATTAAAAAATAAAAAATATACAAATGTCCTTTTTACAATTTATTTCAGTGTCAATATATACATATTTAATAATTAACTAAAAATAGTGACGTTGTTTACCTTAACGTTACATTACGTCACAGTAACGCAACTACGCAAGTCAAGTCCGAGGGGAGGTCAGCGGGTCAGGACTAAGCGGGAAGGTATCAGGCATTTTTTGACTACGCGAACACCAGGATGCTTTCAGGTGCGGCAAAACGTAAAAAGAAAAAAATGAAGAGGAACGAAAGAAAAGACAGCGGGGGGCTTTACAGAAGTTTCTGTCGGGCAGCCGTCCTTGGCCGTCTGAGAAGGTTAGTAAAGGAAAGTGAACAAAATGTGTTCTTGGTTCAAAGATAAGGTATGGATCAAGTTATTTAATGATTGCTTATTTTTCCACGATGTTTCTGTGATTAAGTCTGCTTTTAGAATGCAGTCTAGTAAAACACATCATCCAGAGAAACATCCAGACCAGGAGCTGAGCTGCTGAGTGTTGAATACCAGAAAATGGAAGAGAGGTGATGCTTGTGTCTATGAAAATAAACATCTTACTACTACATCACACTTTCTCTTACTGCAAATTTTATTGGTCTTTGTAAATTTGACTACTTATTTAACTATTCAATTTAATCGACACATTTAATTAAGATTTTCTGCAAAATGCAATAGCTTACAACATTTATCTTATTTGCTCTGTTTACATAGCAATACTGACACCTATTGGTGATTTACTGGTACTACTGCCTTAACAATGACACTTGCAATGGATAAGGATAATTTAATAGTATTTAATAGAGCCGTGTAACAACGTATTAACTAAAAATCCAAAAATAGTCTGATAGACTGTTTGATATACGACACGACTTATTTTGGCATACAAAGAACCAACTTGCAACCAAAGACTACACTATGTAAAATGTGAATTAACTTTTATTAGTAACTTTGGTAAGTTTCAGATTTCAATTCATAAATAACATCGATGGAGGGGGGCCCAAAAAATACAGTCTGCCTAGTGTGGTCCATTTATTTAATCCGGCTCTGCATACGGGGACGGCACAAACTGGCATGATCGATCGATCGATAGACAGATAGCTAGAAAGGTAGATGGATAGCGAGATAAATAGCTTGATAGGAAGCTAGCAAATTAGCTAAGCAATACATCACACCAGGCCGTGGTATGCGGTCATTATACCACGGAACCACTGCCTAGAATGGTGTATTGCTTTTATATACGGCTGCTAATAATGAAAATATCAAACAAGAATAGACAAGGAATTTCAAGTCCTGTTTATTTGTGTGGAAACAAAATAATTGCACCGTGGGGACAACATAAACACAGGGACTACTCTGTTTGTTGTTGCGGTTTACGTTTCTGGACTGGAGTCGCTGTTTTCTCTCCAGCCTGCGACAGACCGCAGGTGAAGTTGGCTGTGGAGCACGAGTAGGCCCCACCAGCTCCGCTAGCCGCCACCACTAGCACCCGCAAGCTCGTCACCAGCACCCAGTAGGGATGGCGACTAGCATCTGTCACTAGCACTGTTAGCTCGTCGTTAGCACCCGCTAGTGTTGGCGGCTAGCTTCCGTCGCTAGTAACCACTTCGGTTAGCATAGCCCTCGGGGCTCCTGTTGTTGGCGATGGCCAGCACTCCACTCGGGCTGTACTTTGAATTCCTGACAAATACCGCTGCTGTCAGGGGCAGGAGGCGTGCAGAGTTCAGCCCGAGACGAGGGGCCCAGTTTGAATGTCACGTTTACCAACTGCAACGAACACACCAGCAGACTCTACCTTTATGCTAGGGGTTTGCAAAAGGCTATATATAGAGATGAGTTGGCTCAGATTCAAAGAGGCAGCAGCCACCGGGAGCAGAAAGGTTTTGTTGCGCTGCCACTGGGGGGTGGGATAAGACAATTGACGTGATGATTTGTGATTGGTTTGGACTTATTGCGCAATAAATCTCAGAGATAACCACGCCCAATTCAAAGCCAAGTTCAAAAATGTACAAAAACTTAAGAGACAAATATGTTTCGAATTTGGATGGAAACTGTTTTTTCCAATTATTTTACATGTTTAATATATGTGTGTACATAAGATCCTAAATTACATAGAAGACTTCTGCGGATTTGGGTTTACAGAGGCTTTAAATTTTTGTACATTTTTGAAATTGGCTTTGAATTGGGCGTGGTTATCTCTGAGATTTATTAAGCAATAAATCCAAACCAATCACACATCATCCACGTCAGTTGTCTCATCCCGTCCCCCAGTGGCAGTCAGAGTGAAGTGCTGGCCGTCGCCAGCAACAGGAGCCTGGAGGGCTATGCTGCCCGAAGCAGCTACTAGTGCCAGATGCTAGCCACCACCGCTCACAGTGAACATCTCTGCAATGGTTGATTCTGATGAAGTTAAGCAGAACAAAGTTAGAGAGATTTTAGTCCATACAGTTCAGGCGGGGTCTCCAACATGGCCATTTTGGCAGTTCAGCACCATCTGAATGAACTAAAAATCAAATACTGTATTGTCATTCACATACACACAGAACACAAAAATGCACAGAATGAAATTTCGTTGCATTCATTTCTCCCACTGCAGTGTTGAAGTAGATGAGAATAAGAATAGATAAAACATAGTTAATTGACATGTGAATTTCCTCATGTACAAATATATTTTTATATATTATCTACAAATGACCACACAAAGCAAATGGATGTTGAATCCAAATGGACCAGATTTACTTATATCAAACTGTAACAATACAATAAAAAATAGTTTCTGGAAATGTGTAAACCAAGTATTTCTATAAAAATGCAAACTTAAAACAATCATTTACACTTTTGTGCATCTATTTAAACATCAGGAAGTTACTGTCCGTCATGCCACAGCTGGAAACAGTTCTTTTTTGAGGAGAGGCAGAGAGGAACCTTACACCTCCTGCAGAACACTGCTGTTTTCACCCTGGGCATTCCAGCATCATAACACCTCTTGCAGTGCTTCCTGGCCCTTGTTTCCTCGCTATTAAAGAATGCAGGCATGCAAGTTGTGGGGGGTGGGGGCGGTGTGGTGGCTTCTGAGCCTTCAGCAAACTCCAGCATTTCCTTGGCCAACCGCTCCCTGAAGGTCTTGTGGGTGAGGGGATTTGTCTGGGTGGGGTCCTGCCTGATCTTGAACAGCTCCTTGTGTAAGAGGAAACTGTTGACTACAGCTATATCCACAAAGTGGTAAAAAAAAGTCTTGTACCACTTGGTCGTCTTGTGGCGGATGCCACAAGATCCAATCAGTGCATCAGACAAATCCACCCCACCCATGTTCTGGTTGTAGTCTATGATGCAGTCTGGAACAGGTATGGGCTTGTTTTTCAACACACCAGCCTCCTTCACTTTTCTGTTCACTGTCTGTCCACTGTAGGCCTGGTGCACTGTGGAGCACATTGTAACCTCTCTTGTGTCCATCCACTTCACAAAGAGGAGTTTGCCCCTCCTGATCCAGCGAAGGTCCCCCCTCTCAGCCTTTTTGGGCAGCTCATTGGTCTGGGTCTGTGGGATGCCCATGAGATTTTTTCTTATGGTCCCACAACAGCCGATGTTCTTTTTGGACAAGTCAGTGAAGAGAGTGTGGCTTGTATAAAAGTTGTCTATGTACAACTTGTAGCCGCTACCGAGGATATTAAATGGCAGAAGGTCCATCACAGCAGAGTAGCTCAGACTGTGGTCTGTGGGGGAATCTCTTTCGCCCGAGTACACAAAAAAATTAAATGTGTAGCCTGTCGATGAATCAGCCAGTACATACAGTTTGTATCCCCATTTTGTGGGCTTGTTCTTGATATACTGTTTCATCCTGATGCAGGCTTTGCTGGCAACTATCCGCTCATCAATGGACAGATTTTGGTATGGCTGGAAATAGGCTTTGCAGGCGTCCACCATCTCTGTGTAGAGGGGCTTTATTTTGAAAAGTCTGTCGTACTTCGGGGTGTTCCTTTTCTTTTCATTTTCTTCATCTTCTTTTGGATCACTCAAATGAAGCGACCACAAAATTGCCTCAAAGCGATCCCGTGTCATCTTTTCGCTAGGGAAAGGGAAGTTGTATGGCCATTTCGTTCTCCAGTAATCTGACCTGTGGTGGACCGACACAAGGCTGGTGAAAATGACAATGGCTAAAAATGTGTAAAAGCCATTTACTGTGAGCACTTCCCACCTGAAACTCATCCCAGCTTGTTTTCTCCTGGCAGCGTTGGCATTTGTGTTGGCAATTATTTTTCTGACAACAGAATCGGAGAAGAAAAGCTGGAAGAGGCTTAAGGCAGACCACGTTCTGATAGTGTCAAATGTGGGTCCAGGGGTCCTGGCTGGCAGGAATCTGAGAGGGTCAGGTTTGATGTCCTCCTCCTCTTTGTCATGCCATCTGTCCTTCTCCTCACTCTCTGCAGATGTCATCCTCCCATTTCTAGACTTTTTGCTAGCTGGGGAAGAAGTTCCCAGGGAAGAGCATCCTCTCTTGGGGGGAGGTGCTGTTGGGCCTGACTGAGGTGTTAACTGCAGGCGTGGTAAAACTCTTCCAGCTTTTGTTTGAGGTGTTGATGCTGAAAGTCCTGGGCCACTGGGAAAGGTTGGCTTGTAATCGTCATCCTCATCCTCATCACTATAAACCCAAAGGAAAGTTTAAAGTTCAAACTTTCTTTATTTTGTATTGTATACATACCACAAAGGAGAATACATATACAATGAAAATGTATAGCATTCAGTTTAAAAAGGAGGCTCAGCAAAGACAGTAAAGCTGGGGTTGGTAATCCTGGAGAGAAAAATAGCACCTCCTCTGAGTTCCACCCCCCTCCTCCCCCTCTGGTCAGTGTGTACGTCCAAGCCACGCCCCCACAAACTGGAACGCGCACCGCACGAAAATGAGAAGCGGCAGGAGTACTACATATATATATATATATATATATTTATATATATATATATATATATACACACTATAATCTATTCAATACTAGCATCACCGACCCGTTTTAAACCCACAGAGAAGCTAATATTAGCATTAGGCTAATACAAGCCACAAAAGTAGCTACGTTAGCAAAAGTTACACATTTCATAAAAATAACAAATCCTACCCGAGGCAAAGCATATAATTACCCGTGCAACAGAAAGAGAGCAACCTCAGCATCACTTTTCAGGCCCTTCAAATCCCTCAGTTGCGGTAACGGTGGAAGTAGTAACTGTGGCTGCATTTTCTCAGCCATTGCTCATAAATGAGCATGAAATCCGTTCTGCTGTAACTCTGTACACTGATTTCTTCCGGCAACAGCGACACGTGAAGATTGTGCACACGCGTCGGAGACAGGGATCGAGGAGGGCGGATACAGAACTAGACATGAAGGTGTCTGATTGGTTTTTGCTCCTCGCACCAAGGAGCTTGGATTGGTCGGAGTTTTGTCAGTCCTGCAGCTGCCACAGAGGACTGTTTATTTTCGTTCCTTTTTCTGAATACATAATGTGTTGATTACTCAGAAGATAGAAGGACCATTTCACCCAGTATAACAAAAAGTGTTTCTGAACAGGATTACCAACCCCAGCTTTAATTAAATTAAAAAAAAAAAACTGTGGCACAGTGGCATCCACACACACAACACACATTCACCCACTGGACACACATCCACATACCGTCTGCCATTGTATGTCATATCATTTGACATGACAAAAGCTTGTAGCTGAAATGTTGCCATAAAGATAGAGAGATAAAGAAAACAACTCTGATCTTGGAGCAGAGTAGCTTCACTTTTTGCTGACATATCATCACATCACGAAACAAAATTGTGCCCTGACAAAGCTATTAGCTTCAGTTAAATTCAAAATCTGACGAGGATAAATCTAAAAATAAGACATTCCATACCTTTCCGATGATGGGAGACAGAAATCCGAGTCACCGCTGTCCTGTGTGTTGTCGGGATGCCGGAGGTCTTCGTCCTCTGATGATGAATCGCTGACACAGACGGTGCTCTCGGCGTCCCTCTCCAGCAGTTTCAATGCTTCCATTGCGGCAATGCGTCTCTTCAGCCCTCGTACAGACATCTTACTCATCAGTTTAAAGAAAAGTCACTGGAAATGAACCATCTGCGCTCTCAAAACAACTGGCTGTCGCGCGCTCTGCCTCCTGGTGTGTAAATCGCTGCTGCTCGTCTGTATGCAAATATGTAGGGCTCCGTCTCCGCAACTCGATTTCAGTGAATAACGCCCCACTCGAATCATTAGAGCCAATACAGAAAGATTGGCAGCCCTGTTTTGTAAGGGCGGGCTGCTGTATACAGGATTCCCGGGGTCCTAAAGTCCGTCACGAAACACTTTTCACAGCAAAAGTCTTCTTTTAGAGCTCTCCTAGGCCTTGTCCACACAGAAAGGGAGCTTCACCCAAAACCATCTTTTTCTTGTATGTCTTGAAAAAAATCTCCGTAGACACGACATTGTTTCGAGAAATATTTGCGTACAGACCGATCCACTGAAAACACTGTAGTACATAATATTTATATAATATATAATTAGCCATGCCTGTGTGGAGCTGGTGTTGCGCATGGATCTGTTCATATAATACATCCATAGTGTGGCGCTGTAACGCTGTTACAGAGAAGAAGATGGAAAGCTTCCCCGTTGTATTCAAACTCCACACAGTATAAGTCATTAAATGTTGACCGGGAGTCTGTGAGTGTAAATATGATGATCGGGTCTCTGCTTTCATTTGAGGTACATGTCTGTGTTTTGAATAGAGTACTGTAGCAGTAGAGCCAGAATTGCGGCGATACAGTCTTGTAGCCTAGGTCCTGCTGTTCAATTAGATGTGTAACATAAATATATTCTTTCGTGATGGGTGCATGTTTCACTCTGTATTTGCTAAGTGGTAGTCCAGGTCTTATGATAGCAGTTAAAGCACAAACAAACATGCTCATTTGCAACATAAAATCATAAACTGGGTCGAAGTACATTTACTTAAACTCAGAAACTTTGCAGCCTCAAGGTGACTTGAGGCTGAAAAAAAAACATTTTGATTTTTGTTTTAAAGGAACTTTCACTACTTTTATCTTGATATAATGTTTATCTGCATATTGTTGACCAAGAACTAAATGATTATTTGACCAGTTTATGAACCTTGATCCTCCACTGTAGCCCATTGTTTCACACAATGTGGTTGTTTCACTTCTTTGATGTCTTGACGCTCTAATGAAATGTGCAGAGTGATGGTACTTTTTCACAGGATGTGACTCTTCTCATTATTATAGTTTTTCACAGTTGCTAAAACACAGTACTTGAAACCTCCACACATTTTTTCATTCACAAAACCCCAGACATCCCTATTAAAGTCAAACTATCACCTCGCAACCAGTTATCTTGCATTCAAAAGCAAACAATGTTCAGATCATACACACAGCAAGTAAATACACATTCACCACAGACCATCCATTAGACACATGAAATAATTTAGGACACAGCATCCAGGACGTTATGTAACAGAACATGTTTCTGAAAATATTTGAAGAAGATGTGGCCATTTGAATGTAGGCACTCCTCAAACTAGTTTAGTGAGAAATCCAGCCTGAAAGTTTTTGAAAGATTCTCACCTACCTGGGGAGCCAGGTAACAATGTGGCTACTCATTTGCATCACATTTACATAAGTCCAAGCCCCAACTAGTCTAGCTGTCAGTGACATCTGGCATCTATGCAGCAGTCATCTCGTTGTACACAGCCCTGTCTTTTTGCACAAGGACAAGATGATCCTGTTGCTTCTTGACTGCTTCAGACTTGCATGTATGTATGGGAGGTGCTGGTTCCACATTGCTTTGAAGCTTGATTTACAAACTGTATGCTCCCCCGAAAAAACAGACATTACCTATGTTTAGTATACTTTAATTACTAATAGTGGTTCACATTATTGGTCATTACTGCCCCATTTTCATCAAATTGTTTGATTATGTCAGTCAGAGGCAAACAAAGAAAACATTTGTTTCAGATCAGGGTTCACGCTAACAGGCACATTGTCACCTGACTGTGGATGTATGCATCCAAACTGCCCATAGCTTCTAAATCATTAGCATCACAGTCAATAGTTTTGCATGTGTTATTGACCTATGGGTGTGTCATTCACACATCATTCCAGCACATCATCAGGTTGGTGTGTTGTTCAAATTAATAGCAGATGCTCACATTTTCACATCTAAACCTCATCTGATCTTGTGCATATCATTTGCATTTTAAAACGACAGCCAATAACAATGTAAGTTATAGCCACATAAGGTTAAGTAGGCTAGATAACTTGGACGTTCTGAAAGTCACAGTGGATTATTACAGTTTTTTTTTTCGATTGGGCCCGCTTTGTCAAAGCACTGCACACAATGATCACAACCATACACATAATTAGCAGAACAGCTCAGATCCTTTGCAAAATGAAACAAAACTATACACTATTTTATAAAAATCATATTTTGTTACCATATGGAAACACACGTCATGTTTCATATGACTTAATTCAGTTTGAACCAGTTACACACTGCTGTGTTTAACTTAAAACACTTGCAGCAATTCTACTTGTCAATGGTTAGAGTACTGTAAGTGAAGTACACAGAGAAAGTGCAAATATCCAATATACTCACTAAACACTGTGCAAGACCAGTGCTGCAGGCTGATGGAAATATCATTCATTTCTCTTCATAGACCCAAATCAGTCAACATGTCAAGAAAAAGTATTACTACTACAGCAGAGCTCTGAAAAAATCAGACAAACATAAAATACCGAATCTAGTACAGATTTAAATTACAGAAACAAACAAAAAAAAACAGTGAATATACAGTAGAGACAATACTAGACGTTCTCTTGTTAAAGTCGGTTCTTTTATTGGAATACGAATATGAATACGAATACGAATTACTTTATTGATCCCCTAAGGGAAATTCATTTGTCTGTCAGCTCATCAACCATTTGCAGGAGAATTAAAAGCCTGATGGCTGAAGGTACAAAGGATCTTCTATACTTCTACGTCCTGCAGTGAAGAGAGAGGAGCCGTTGAAGGATAGGTGTTGCTGTTGCTATGTGTTTTAATCTTCCTATGCTATCCTTTAAGTAATCTTCTTTGACGTATAAGTATTGTTGATATTGTGTATGACTGTTTTGACTAGACAAGGAGTGTAGTGCAGGGCCTAGGGAGAGGAGATTATGTGCAAGGATAGTGAGTGTAGAGAAGACAGGTCGCCGCCGCCTGCAGAGAAGTAGATTGGGGAAAGTATCTCTAGGTCAAGGGGTGGGGTGGAATTCTGTACAAAATTATCTGTGTAAACGGGGAAGACACACACTCTGCTTAGGAAGAGGCGGTGGAAGCATTGTGGTCCAGAGCTCTGTAAGCAATCTCAAACTTTGATTCTCTGCTGTATTCATTTAATAAATTAAGATGTGATTTTAACTTTAACTTTGTGTCCTGCATACTTCATCAAACGAACACGTGAGTCCTGGGTTTATAAGTTAAAGGACTCAACACCGTCCACCATTGCTCCTTTATTGGTCCATCAAGGTGTTATGAATAGGATGATCTGAGTTGTTCAGAATGGCCTCCACCAGCGTGTATCTCTATACTCTGAAGTCAAGTGCCTCAGGATGTTTAGTCTGTATCCTAGCAACGACTTCATGGAGAACTTCACATGGAACTTCAGCAGTAGCCACTGGTGGGATGTACACATGTATTGTTTTGATTTGAAAAAATGTCTACTTCCTGAGTCTTCATCTATATCTCCAGCTCTTCATCACTCTTGTTGAGCAGAGAGTCGATATTTTGCATGATGACTGACAGCAGAAAGGACCTACAGTACATCTCCACTTCCAATCCTTCAACCTCTGCACATCCAGCACAGCAACCACGAAAGCACCTCCTCATCCAGCTGGAACAGGGTGGCATCCTCCAGACTTGCTCCATTTTCAATGACAGAAGCTTCTCTCCTGAAGAATCTCCTCTCCCCACAGAAATGTCCATCAGTAGTTGACAAAATACGACAAAAACATACAAAAACACAACAAAAATAAAGCAAAGGTTGAGTAAAAACTCAGAGCTACCAGACTTTGCTGCTCCCAGTTGAAGCGCATGTTCTGGAATGAATGGAAGCCCAAGAACAAACCGGAGAAGTCTTCAGTTCACAGACGAAGAATTTATTCAGGTCACAGGTAAAGCACAGCAGTGCTGGGTGCGTAGTGACAGAGCTCACTTTTATTATTTACACATTTATAGTTCAGTTATCTTCTTGGGCTGGTCCTGCCCCATACAGAGGTTTGACTTTATGACAGAGTGTGATTAGTCAGATGATGCTGTCCACTCTTAGTTTATGATGTGTGCGCAGAATATGTGTTAAGTGTGTGTGTGAATCTGCTGTGAGTCAGGCGTGTATCTATTGTAACAGACCTAGCTGACAGAGAGAGAAGACACTGCAGTTACATCTTGTCCTTGCTTATCAGGTGAGAGTCACCGCTATCTGGTGTTGCAAGAACACTCATCAGGTCATGCGAGGTCAAGCACAGGACAGAGTGCACACAGTGTCAGATCATCTAATTGTAACAGAACAGTGCATACATAGTGTCAAATCACAGTTAATCGTAACATTACTAAACAGTGCATATATTAATCATAGCTTATTCGTAACAGATGGAAGGGGAGACTGGGGAAGGGGAGGGATGTATGTACCAGGAGCTTTCACAAAGGACAGGATGCCACTCTGAGACGATGAAGATCCAGCTGTGTGGGCCTCGTACAGGAGAGTCTGGTAAAGGTGGACTTACCACTCATCATGGCCCTGCTGCAGCAGTCTCTGTACCTTATTCATGGACACAGCAGTGTCCATTATAGTGTCAAATCATAACTTATTCGTAACACTCTCTTCATCTAGCTGGATCAGGCCTGAGAATTTCATCAACATCACAGTTGATATCTTCATTGGCAAGACAACGTGTGAAGTGTTGAATGTTGAATCCTGGTCACAGGCCTCCTCCATGGCCTGAATGAAGGGAAGCTGAGGCTGCCAAGAAAATCTCTTTGATTGGTTTAGAAATGGACAGTATGGTATATATAGTACTGTCAACTGTGGATGGTGTTGACACCAGTTCTGAACCAGAGCAGAACGGTGGAATGACTCATTGTCTCAGATGAGATGCG
This sequence comes from Caranx ignobilis, assembly GCA_021432705.1. Classification (NCBI taxonomy): domain Eukaryota; kingdom Metazoa; phylum Chordata; class Actinopteri; order Carangiformes; family Carangidae; genus Caranx; species Caranx ignobilis. Next base: position 22,843,311 of record MU269990.1, read on the forward strand.
TCTCAGATGTGTTGCATCTGGTGCATTTCTGACTTCGATCTTGTTTGAAAATATAGGTGAAGACACCTTCTGTTTTTTTATAATACTTAAACCTGATCAGTGTGTCTACAATGAAGCATTCGTGTGTTTATGTACCTGATGGTTGTGTTTAACCAACTGGCTCATATGGTCATTTTGTCTTTTATTTATTTACACAATGCAGTGTACACGGTAATTGTCAACAGCAATAACAAGAAAGGAATGCTCGAGGTAATGCAGTGTTGGAGATAAACAAAACAAACAAAAAAAAAAAACAGAAACATAATACAGTTTTTCCTTTTTTTATTTTTGTTTTTTGAGAGCATTATAATACAGTGCTTACTTTCAGACAACATACAATGGTACTTCTGCTGCTCACAATTGAAATTTTTGTTTATAAAACAAGAAACAAAATACAGAAAGTCAAATGAATTTTATTTGAGAACTTTGAACTAACTGGGAAAGATAGGCACAAAAATAAAAGAGCAAATAAAGGAATGTCTACCAGGGAGTTTTGAAATAAAATATAAGTAATACATATAAAAGTAATACAAATTAATTGTTAGGCTCAATAAAACATAAGCATAAAGACAGCATTACCGGGCCTCCATTCAGTACTTCCGTCTGTTCAAGACTAGTGTATCTAACCCATGTGGCCCACAGTTTAATAAATGTTTTTTTCAATCAGGACAGACTAATAAGAATACAAAGACAGACTTGTGAAATGCAATGACATTTATTGTGCCCAAGACTTGGCAGTCTTTAACTTTAACTTAACTTTGGCAGTTAGACCCCAGGGGGGTTATATCGGCTTTGTAAACATATCAGTGAATGTGAAGCTTGCATCCGAAGCCAACTTCCTCCCGTGCCTAGACACTGGTGGTCTTATCGAGATGATGTTGTCTGTCATGGAAGCCTCTGGATAACTGGTTCAGATGGAGATGGCCTGTGTCTTGAATGAGGAGGTGACGGGGTGGGGGTGGGATGAGAGAATTCTTGGCTGAAATGACAGCTGGATAACAGCAGAGAGAGAGGACACTTTTTAAGTTTGACAGCTAATGACTTGTTACGAATAAGTTATGATTTGACACTATAATTAAGCTATGATTAATATATGCACTGTTTAGTAATGTTAGGATAAACTGTGATTCGACACTATGTATGCACTGTTCTGTTACAATTAGATGATCTGACACTGTGTGCGCTCTGTCCTATGCTCGAACTCGCATGACCTGATGAGTGTCCTTATGACACCAGAAAGCGGTGACTCTCACCTGATAAGCAAGGACAAGATGTAACTGTAGTGTCTTCTCTCTCTGTCAGCTAGGTCTGTTACAGTAGATACACGCCTGACTCACAGCAGATTCACACACATACTTAACACATATGTTGTGCACACATCATAAACTAAGAGTGGACAGCATCATCTGACTAATCACACTCTGTCATAAAGTCAAACCTCTGTATGGGGCAGGACCAGCCCAAGAAGATTACTGTGAACTATAAATGTGAAGGTGGAAGAAAGACAGGTGGCTGACTATGATTGTATGAAAACAAGCTTCAGTTACTATACCTATCCTCTCCTGTATTGTGGGTGGGTTATCAGCTTGCCTGGCCTGTAAATCTAAATTTCCTAAAAATAATGTGAAAAACTGCATAGGTAGTAGATTAATCCATGGCCTCTCTCTCGCCCCGAGAGAGAGGCCATGGAAAAATGCATCATGGCATCATCAGACCCTCCACCTCCCCACTAGGGGCAGGCTTCTTTTTTGTGGACAAAAAAGACAAGACACTTCGCCCCTGTATAGACTTCCGTGGTCTCAACCAGATCACGATCAGGAATAAATAATAATAATAATAATAATACATTTTATTTATAAAGCGCTTTTCAAAATACTCAAAGTCGCTTTACAGAATTAAACAACAATATTAGAAAAACAACAATATTAGAAACACTTAGAAACACATAAGTACAATGCAGAGATTTATCAAACATAAGATGTCCAAAACAATCAGAACGGAGAAAAACACGGTTGGATAAAGATTTGAGTGAAGTGGATGGACCAGACGGATCATAACAGTGCAGGTAGAGTTAGAATGTTAGATGTTAAAAGCAGAGTGGAACAGGTGCGTTTTGAGAAGTGACTTGAAAGTCTTGAGGTCTGTGGTTTCCCGGATGTGTTTGGGAAGGGAGTTCCAGAGGGTGGGGGCAGCAACAGAGAAAGCTCTATCTCCCCAGGTTTTGTGCTTGGTCTTGGGGACAGTGAGGAGAATGGCATCAGAAGAACGGAGGGTGCGGGAAGGGATGTATGGGTGGAGAAGGTCTGCGAGGTAGGAGGGGGCCTGGTTATGGAGTGTTTTATGGGTGAGGAGGAGGATTTTGAATTCAATTCGTTGTGTAATTGGGAGCCAGTGGAGGTTCTGGAGGACAGGTGTGATGTGGTCACGGGAGCGGGTGTGGGTGAGGAGGCGAGCAGCAGAGTTTTGGATGTACTGGAGTTTATTGAGGAGTTTGGCGGTTGTACCATATAGGATGCTGTTGCAGTAATCAAGGCGGGATGTAATGAAGGCGTGGATTAGAGTTTCAGCGGCCGAGAAAGAGAGTGAGGGGCGGAGGCGGGAGATGTTCTTTAGGTGGTGGAAGGCTGATTTAGTGATGTGTTTGATGTGTTGGTCGAAGGAGAGATTACTGTTAAAGATGACTCCAAGGTTGCGGCAGTGGGGGGAGGGTGACAGTGTGGAGTTGTCAATGGTGAGGTGGAAATGTCTGGCTGTTTGGGTGAGGGAATTTGGACCAATTAGAATCATGTCTGATTTGTCATAGTTAAGTTTGAGGAAGTTTGCTTGCATCCAGCATTCGATGTCGGTCAGACAGTTTGACAGGGTGGAATGAGTTGAGGGGGTGATGGATTTGGTGGTGATGTATAACTGGATGTCATCAGCGTAGCAGTGGAAGTGAAGATTATGGCGGCGGATGATTTGACCAAGGGGGAGGAGATACAGGATAAAGAGGAGAGGACCAAGCACAGAACCCTGGGGGACGCCTTGGGACAGGGGGGCAGTTGAGGAGGAGCAGTTGTTGATGGAGATGAATTGTTGTCTGCTAGAGAGATATGAGTGTAACCAAGTGAGGGCAGCGTCAGTGATGTTGAGGAGGGAGTTCAGCCGGGAGAGTAGGATGGAATGATTGATGGTGTCAAAGGCAGCGGTGAGGTCCAGGAGGATGAGGATGGAGATTTGTCCAGAGTCTGAGGAGAGGAGGAGGTCATTTGTAATTTTGAGGAGGGCGGTTTCAGTACTGTGTTGTGCACGGAATCCGGATTGAAATTCTTCGAAGAGGTCATGGTTGTTGAGGTGGGATTTTATTTGTGAGGCGACAACACGTTCCAGGATTTTCGACAGAAATGGGAGGTTAGAGATGGGCCGGAAGTTGTTCATGATGTCAGGATTAAGACCAGGTCTCTTGATGATGGGTGTGACAGCAGCAAGTTTCAGTGAAGATGGGACGGAGGCAGAGCTGAGCGAGGAGTTGATGATTTTGGAGACCAGCGGAGAGATGGTGGGGAAGCAGTCCTTGGCGATGGAGGATGGAATGGGGTCAAGCATGCAGGTGGAAGTCTTCATGGATGAGATGATTGTGGATAGCATAGTTGGGGAGACAGGTGCAAATTTGGAGAGGGGCCGGGTGATGAGATGGGTGGAGGGGGGTGATGGGGGTGGGGGAGTAGGGGAGGTAGTTAGGGAACTGTAGATTTTGTCAATTTTGGACTGGAAGAATGAGAGGAAGGAATTGCATTTGTCAACGGTGAATGAACTTGAGATGTTGTTGCTGGGGTTAAGGAGTTTGTTTATAGTAGAAAAAAGAGCCTTTTGGTTGTTGGAGCCGGAGTGAATGAGGTTTGAAAAGTAGGTAGAGCGTGCAGCGTTGAGGGCGGCTTTGTACTGTAGGAGGTGGTCTGTGTAGGCTTGGAGATGAACTGTCAAACCAGTTTTTCTATGGAGTCTTTCAAGCTGGCACTTGCGGGATTTCATTTGGTGGAGTTCCGGGGTGTACCAGGGGGCAGAGTGGGAAAAAGAGACAGATTTGGTTTTGGTGGGAGCAAGTTGGTCCAGACAGGAGGAGAGAATCCTGTTGTAGTGGTTGACTAGTTCGTCAGGATCATCAGACAGTGGGGGAGGGTGGGTTGACAGGGTGTTGGATAGGGAGACTGAGAAGTCCTGGGGGGAGATATATTTAAGGTTTCTGAAGGATATAGTTCGTTTGACCTTGGGGAGGGGGGAGGGTAGATTGATATCCATGAAGATAGCCAGGTGGTCAGAGATGTGGAGGTTGATGCTGAAAAGTTGATGGATGGCGAGACCAGAGGAGCAGACTAGGTCCAGGGTGTGTCCATGGTTGTGAGTGGGAAAGTTGACATGTTGAGTGAAATTGTGGGAGTCCAGAAGGTCCAGGAAGTCGGAGGCTTGTTTGCAGTTTCTGTTGTCGATGTGATAGTTGAAGTCGCCAAGGAGGAGGACAGAAGGTGAGATGGCTGAGAGTTGTGCAACAAAGTCGGAGAAGTCGGAGAGAAATGATGGATTGGGCTTGGGAGGGCGATAAATAACTGCAATAACCAGGGGAGCAGGTCCAGGCAGTTTAAAAGCAATGGTTTCGAAGGAGTGAGCAGGGGTGGTGGATATGGTGATGATTTTGAGGTCTTTTTTATGGATTGAGGCCACACCACCACCTTTGCCAGTGGGACGGGGCTGGTCGATGTATGTGTATCCAGGAGGAGTGGCTTGGTTGAGAGAAAAATAGTCCAGGTGATTGTGCCAGGTTTCAGTGATGCAGAGGAAGTCCAGGTTGTTATCAGTGATGAATTCGTTTAGAATTAGTGCTTTGTTATTGAGTGATCGAGTGTTTAGCAGAGCCAGTTTGAGGAAATGCTGCTGTGTGATTTGTTCTAAGGAATGAGGAAGTGAGCGGAGGTTGGGATTGGACTGTTTCATAGGTTTCATTGAGCGTTTGTTCTTTCTCATATGGTTGATCCTGTTTGGATGGTGGGGTCTCACTGAGATGATGGGCTGAATGGGGAAAGCTGCAGCAGGGAGTGGCAATGACAGACGGAGCCTATAGGGGGAGCTCTGACAGGAGGAGGAACTCTGAGAAGGTACTGTGTGGGGAAAAAATAGAGCGGATGGACTGGTGTACGAGGTGGATAGTCAATCCGGTGCATATCTCACTGCATGCTGGAATTTGGAAGCGAGGATGCGGCGTCCCAGCATGCTCAGGTGAAGACCGTCTCGTCCAAAGAAGGAGGGACACTCCCAGAACATGTCGAAGTTGTGGATGAAACGGATGTTATGTGCTGCGCAGGCAGATTGGAGCCAGGTGTGGAGATAGAGAATCCTGCTAAAACGAACATCGCCACGGCCCAGAGTGGGGAGTGGGCCAGAGACAAAAACAGCCTTTCCAGAGCTTTTAAGAAGATTAAAGAGTTGGATAAAGTGAACTTTTGTCAGCTCCGATGGTGTGCGAGTGGTGTCGTTCGTGCCACAATGAACAATTATTTTCGTAATTGTTGGAGGTGCTGACTCCAGGAGGCCAGGAAGTTTTTCCAGGATGTCGGCGGTTGTGGCTCCGGGGAAACAGTGAGTGGCCGCATTCGCGAAGCGAATGTGCCGAACGATGGAGTCACCGACGATCAGGGCAGTGGGGGGAAGAGAGGAGTGGGTGCCTTGTTCACAGCAGTGTGAGAGAGGGCAGGGGCAGCAGCAGCGGAGGTGGTGGCGGAGGTGGAAGATGGGACATCCGCAGCGGCTGCCAGAGCTCCTGATGTGCGGCTGTGATTCAGCTCTGGAGGCTGCTTTTCCAGTACCTGAGGGCAAGGAAGATCACCAGAGCGCCTGTTTACAGCCTCCATCAGCAACCTGCGGCGAAAGGAGGAAGATTTCCCCAGCTGTCTGTTCTGCTGAGAGGAGATCGGGTGCTCGCCGTGGGCCACATCCGTCAAGAGTGGCAGGTGCGTGGGCAGGTTTGGTGGGAAGTTGAGGGCAGAGACCTTGGGTCTTGCTCCAGTCCTTGACCATGTAGCAGTCAGAGATGGGAGCGCCGTCGTTGCAGCTGCCACTGGAGGAGCCGACGCAGCTGCAGGTGGAGAGACGGAGTCCGGTTCCGTGTGAGATGGAGGAGCACCAGCCACTGGAACAGCCTCGGCCATGGGGACATCAGCAGGGTGGACAGAGGCATCAGGTGGTAGCGGGGCGAAGCGGTTTGTGAGGTTGAGGGATGGAGGCGAGGCAGCGTGGGGGTTCCCACTCTTCCCCTTGCACTTCACAACTGACCAATGAGGCTGTGAGCTGGGGGTTGAGCACGAGGAGGGTCGGGGGTTTGGCAAAGAAGGGTCCCAGAGGATGGTGTCGGCAACGGCTGAGTTCATGGAGGAGATGACTTTAGACTGTGAGGCAGCGGTGTCAATGAAGTCGGAGAGGAGAGAGTCTTTTTTCTGGAGTTCCTCTGAGAGACGTCTGATGTCTTCCCTGAGGTGAGTGATGTGTTTTTCTGCTTTCCGGCAATCACCACAGGGCATGGTGGATGGTGAGGTGCGTGGTTCCATGGTTGGAGCAGGTGGTGGCTGTGAAAACAGAGAAAACAGCTCCGGCAGCAAAGGTGTTTGTGTGCTAGATTTGGCTAGCAACTAGCTAGATTGCTAGTGTAGCTTCAGCGTGGGAGGGAGTGGGGACTTAGATTTGGCTAGCAACTAGCTAGATTGCTAGTGTAGCTTCAACGTGGGAGGCGGTAGGGACTTACACGCAAGGACTCCGGATGGAGTCCACGGCGTTGAAACAGCGCAAAAGAGGACGGGTTGGATGATACGAGAAGGCGAGACTTACCGACACGGGCCCAAGTGCTGGGCCTGGTGCGGTGGCTAGGTGTTCAGTAAGCTAGCTGGTAGTGAGGAGATCTTGGTCTCGATCAGTCTCCTTCTTTGTAATGGCTGTGCCTGTTGCTTTTTAGTGGTGAAGTACACCGGTGATCTCGATTACTCTATCCCGTTTTGCTCCAACGACACAAAACCAGTCTAAGTGTCTGATAGACAGTTTGACGTTCAGTTTTTATTCACTGTTGATTCACGGAGCGGCACGGAGCGGCCATCTTGGATCATCCTCCGAAAGAAAATGTAGTAGTCGTAGTAAATGTAGTATGATGATGGGATACCCCTTGCCCCTCATGTCATCCGCGTTTGAGCTGCTGCATGGTGCCACCATCTTCACCAAACTGGACCTCCGGAACGCGTACCATTTGGTGCGCATAAAGGAAGGAGATGAGTGGAAGACCGCATTTAATACTCACCTGGGCCACTTCGAGTATCTGGTAATGCCTTTCGGGCTCACTAATGCACCAGCAGTATTCCAGGCCCTAGTTAACGATGTGTTAAGGGACTTCATTAACCATTTTTGTTTTGTGTACCTGGATGACATTCTCATTTTTTCTTGTTCAGAGGAAGAGCACAAGCGGCATGTGCAACGGGTGCTTAAGCGGTTACTGGAGAACCGGCTCTTCGTGAAAGCAGAGAAATGTGAGTTTCATTCCAGCTCTGTCTCCTTCCCGGGACACATCGTCCAGTGCGGCCAGGTGAAGGCCGACCCAGAGAAGCTCAAAGCAGTGGCCCAGTGGCCCGTGCCCACCACTGTTAAGCAGCTGCAACGTTTCCTAGGCTTCGCCAACTTTTACTGGCGCTTTATCCGAGGTTTCAGTTCTGTCGCAGCCCCCCTGTCAGCTCTCACTTCATCCAAGAGCCAATTCAGGTGGACCCCCCCGGCCAACGATGCGTTCCTCAAACTCAAGGAGCTTTTTATTTCAGCCTCCATACTCATCCAACCTGACCACCAACGGCCCTTCGTCGTAGAAGTGGATGCCTCTGACGTGGGGGTTGGAGCGGTGCTCTCGCAGCGGAGTGAGTCAGATAACTTGCTCCATCCCTGTGCGTTTTTCTCCCGCAGACTAACAGCCCCGGAGCGGAACTATGATGTGGGTGACAGGGAGCCCCTGGCAGTTAAGCTGGCGTTGGAGGAGTGGCGACACTGGCTCGAGGGGGCGGAACACCCATTCACGGTATGGACTGACCATAAAAACCTTTCATACATACAAGCTACTAAACGCATGAACTCCAGACAAGCCCGGTGGGCTCTGTTCTTTGATCGATTCAACTTTTCCATCACTTACCGTCCAGGCAATAAGAATGTGAAGCCAGACACTCTCTCCAGGCAGTTTTCTGTATCTGAAACCCCCTCGAGCCAGGATACCATCCTGCTGTCCTCCAGCATCGTTGGAGTCCTCAGATGGGAGATTGAGGACCTGATTGAGGATGCTCTGCGCACCCAGCCTGACCCTGGAGATGGCCCCCCCGGAAAGCGCTTCGTTCCCGAGAGAGTGAGATCCCAAGTGCTACAGTGGGCACATTGCTCCCCTTTTTCCTGTCACCCAGGCATGAACCGGACCCTCCAGCTCCTCCGCAGACACTTCTGGTGGCCTTCTATGCAGGCGGACTCAAAGGAGTTTGTGGCTGCCTGCCAGACATGCGCCCGGGGCAAAGCGTCCCACAGACCCCCTGCGAGCCTTCTCCACCCTCTGCCTGTCCCTAGCCGCCCATGGTCCCACATAGCCCTGGACTTCGTTTCTGGTTTGCCCCCCTCCAAAAGTAACAATGTCATTCTCACCATCATTGACCGCTTTTCTAAATCTGTCCATTTCATTGCCCTCCCTAAGTTACCCTCTGCCAGAGAAACCGCCGACCTCCTCGTTTCCCATGACATCCGCCTCCATGGTATCCCCGCCGACATAGTTTCCGATAGGGGCCCACAATTCATCTCGCAGGTCTGGAGGGCCTTTTGCACCACCCTGGGGGCGTCGGTCAGCCTGTCGTCGGGGTACCATCCCCAATCTAACAGGCAGGCGGAGCGAGCCAACCAGGAGCTGGACGCTGCTCTCCGCTGTGTGGCAGCTCAGAACCCTGCATCTTGGAGCGAACATCTGCTCTGGGTGGAATATGCGCATAACTCACTGTCCAGCTCTGCCACAGGTCTCACCCCCTTCGAGTGCTCCCTGGGGTATCAGCCACCACTTTTCCCGGCCCAGGAGGGGGAGATCGCTGTCCCATCTGTCCAGCTCCATCTCCGCCGCTGTCGCCGCATTTGGAGACAGGCTCGCTCCGCCCTGCTGTGCTCGGAGCAAAGAAACCGAAAGCTGGCTGACTGGCGCTGCATCCCTGCTCCACAGTATGTCCCAGGCCAAAGGGTTTCGCTCTCTTCTAAAAATATTCCCCTCAAGGCTCACCCCCGTAAACTGTCTCCCCGTTTCCTGGGCCCCTTTGTCATTGACTCCCTGGCTAACCCTGTCTCTGTCAAACTCCAGCTTCCCCCTTCCCTGCGTATCCACCCTGTCTTTCATGTTTCCCAACTCAAGCCGGTCTCCACTAGCCCTCTGTGTCCTCCAGCCGAACCCCCCCACCCCCCACCCCCCCAGCTGATTGATGGGGGCCCTGTTTACACCGTGCGGCGGCTCCTGGATGTGCGCCGCCGAGGGCGGGGGCTCCAGTACCTGGCCGACTGGGAGGGCTACGGCCCAGAAGAACGGTGCTGGATCCCCTGTTCCTTCATCTTGGATCTTGGTGAGGGAATTTCACCAGGCTCACCCGGAGAAGCCTGGTGGGTCGCCCAGTGGCGACCGTTGAGGGGGGGGCACCGTTGCGCTCCGCCCCTCCTCTCCCAGTGTCTCTCTTCCTCCCTCCTTGTTTTCCCTCTGCAGGCGGTGCTCCAGGGATTGGCATCAGGTGCACAGGGGACACAGCTGCCCAGCATCACCTAATCACTTCCTGCAGCTCAAATACCCTGGTCTCCTCATCCACCACTGCCAGATCTTTGCAGTCACCCTAGCAGTATAAGTCAGGCTCCCTATTTTTCTCCAGCGTGTAATTCTGAGAATTGATCACCTCTCCTCTGTCTCCAGCCCTGTGTCCTCACCTCTCCCTTTGTATTCTGCAGCTCCCTGGCCCCTGTCTCCTCGTTGCCATCCCTGGACCTGCTTGCCTCCCTGAGACCCCCCCCCCCCTTCGGCCTTTCCCCCTGGATTCTCCCCACTGGCTTCCCTTGTCTTCCCCAGATTCTCCCCTGGCCTTCCCTGGACCTGCTCCCTCTCCCGAGACCCCCTCACCTCGGCTCTTCCCCATTGGATTCCCTCCTCTGATTGTCCCTGTGGATTCCCTTTTTCTTTCCCTCCTGGTGCTATCAATAAAACCCCAGTTATTCCTCCGTTTGTGTCTGCCCCTTGGTTCTCCTTCCTGCCCAGCCCTTGCAACATAGGTTTAAACTCCAGATCATAGGCACACCATTGGATTATCTGTAATTTATTACTTAATTTGTACTCGTCTCTTATCATATTCCAGATTTTAACTGCACTCTGATCCAAGGGTTTTGTCTACAAATCTTCCCAGATGTTTGTGAGGTAGTACTGCTTGTACTGGGGGGTCAACCAGAGTAGAGAGTTCGATATCTTTCCATCTGGTTTGAAAGGATGGGTTACATAAATTAATTAGGGGTACAATCTGAGCTGCATATAAATAATTTTTAAAATTGGGTAGTGCCATTCCCCCTTGTTCCTTTGGAAGTTGTAAAGTTTTAAATATTATCCTGGGTTTTTTACCTTGCCAAATAAATCTGGAAATAATCTTGTTCAGTTAAGAAAATTGTTTTGAAGAAATTTCTACAGGGGGCACCTGAAATAAGAAGAGATATCGTGGGAGAATATTCATTCTTACAGATTCAATTCTGTGACTAAGACTAACGAAAGAAATTGAGTTCCATCTGTGTATGTCTTCTTTATTTTCATTAAGAGGGGGCCATATTTTATTTCTGCCAGTGTTTGAATTCTTTTTGGCAAGTTTATTCCTACATATTTTAATGAATTCTGATCCCAATTAATATGGAATTTTTCCCTAAATTGCTTTGTGGGTTGGTAGTTGATAGTCAAAATTTGTGTCTTTTGTACATTTAATTTATATCCTGCATAATTACCAAATGATTATAGAATGACCATTAATTTGGGGAATGAATTAGGAGGGTTACTTAAATAAACCGAGACATTGTCAACGTGTCGTGCCACCTTGTGGTCTACTCCATTAATGCAGATACATTTCATATTCTGAGTCTATCTTATCCACTGAGCTAGGGGCTCTATATAGAGTGCAAATAGCAGGGGCAAAATTGGGCATCCCTGTCTCAAACCACCTTCCACTATAATGGTATCTGAAAGATACCCATTTATTTTTATCTGTGACGATGGTTTGTTGTATAATGTACGGATCCCTCTAATAAAAATGTTGTCCATGCCAAATCTTTCTAAAACTCTGTAAAGGAAAGGTCAACGTACCAAGTCAAAGGCCTTTTTGGTGTCTACACTAACTAGACAAGCTTCAATATTATTCTTTTTGATATGATGTAATATATGTAATGATCGTCTGATGTTGTCTTGAGTCTGTCTTTGTGAGATAAATCCGGTCTGATTGTTGTGTTTAAGTTGAGGGAGAACCTTGTCCAGTCTTCTGGGGAGGATGGTTGTATAGTGTGTAGTTAACATTCGGCACCGAGATATGTCTGTATGAGGCAAGGCAAGGTAAGGCAATTTTATTTGTATAGCCCCTTTTTACAAACAGTTTGTCACAGTATTGTCACAGTATTATGACAACATCCTCTGCCCTCAGACCCTCATATCGACTGAGGAAAAACTCCCAAGAAAACCCTTTTAACAGGGAAAAATGGAGAAACCTCAGGGTGAGCAACAGAGGAGGGATCCCTCACCCAGGACGGGCAGACGTGCAATAGATTTGTATACAGACAAGAAGACAATTTACAACATGGAATATGGAAAACATGGAAATGGAATCAGTCAGTTAACGAAAAATGATGAAGGCAACTCCTGGTCGGCAGGGAGGGAAGGCCAGCTTAATGGGACTACTGGACGGCAGACAGGGTCGTGAGCAGGGAGTGCAGACTGGTTTAACAGCAGGAGAAAGGAGGTGATGGAGGTGGCGGTTGGTTGGTTGGTGCAGAGGGGATGGAGCTCTGAAGATATCTGTGGAAATACAGAGAGAGTGCGAGACACCAAGGCTAGACTAAAAAGTGCAACAAATAATGATAGTTCAAAATGTGCGAGAGGAGAGGAGAGGAGAGGAGAGGAAGGATAGGGCTCCATGTAACCTGATGTGTCCCCCAGCAGTTTAAGCCTATAGCAGCGTAGCTATAAAATGGATCAGGACTACCTGAGCCAGCCCTATCTAAAAGCTCTGTCATAGAGGAAGGTCTTAAGCCTGGACTTAAATGTAGAAAGAGTGTCTGCCACTCTGACCCATGGAGAGAGCTGGTTCCATAATAGAGGAGTCCGGTAACTGAAGGATTTACCTCCCTGTCTGTTTTTAGAGATACTGGGAATCACTGACAGAGCTGCATTCTGGGAGCGAAGTGCTCTGGTAGGACAGTATGGAATAATGAGGTCTTTCAGATAAGATGGAACTTTGTCATTAAGAGCCTTGTAAGTAAGTAGGAGGATCTTGAAGTCTATCCTATATCCTACAGGAAGCCAATGGAGAGAAGCTAAACTAATTCTTGTCAATACCCTCACTGTGGCATTGTGGACCAGCTGGAGACTCTTTAGAGAGTTTTTTTGGACATCCTGACAATAGAGAGTTACAGTAGTCTAGCCTAGAAGTAATAAATGCGTGGACCAGTTTCTCAGCATCACTCTGAGAGATGATATTCCTGATCTTAGCTATAATGCACAGGTAAAAGAAGGCAGTCCTAGTCACATGCTTTATGTGAGAGCTGAAGGAAAGATCCTGGTCAAAAATGAGTCCAAGGTTCCTCGTGGCTGGACCAGAGTTCAAGGTGATGCCATCCAGAGTAGCATTCTGATTGGAGAATGTGTCCCTGAGATGCTTAGGTCCAAACACACTCTAATTTACTTTTCCCCTCCTTGGGAATAATGGAAAACACCCCCTCATTCCAAGATGGGGGCATTTTAGCATCTGTTAATTAGGGCCACGGGGTAACGCACCGAGGCACTATTGTTATACTGCTTTTTTTTTCTTATTATTATTATTAGGGTGAATGCTGAATGCATTCACACTATTGTTCTTCAAATCATTATACTTATTAGGGTGAATACTGAAAGCATTCACACTATTGTTCTTCAAATCTTTATTATTAGGGTGAATGCTGAAAGCATTCACACTATTGTTCTTCAAATCTTTATTATTATTATTAGGGTGAATGCTGAAAGCATTCACACTATTGTTCTTCAAATCTTTATTAGGGTGAATGCTGAAAGCATTCACACTATTGTTCTTCAAATCTTTATTATTATTAGGGTTCTAACCCCGAAGGGGTAGAACCCTTCTAAAATCCTACCGGTTTATTAGGGTTCTAACCCCGAAGGGGTAGAACCCTTCTAAAATCCTACCGGTTTATTATTATTAGGGTTCTAACCCCGAAGGGGTACATTCTAAAATCCTACCGGTTTATTAGGGTTCTAACCCCGAAGGGGTAGAACCCTTCTAAAATCCTACCGGTTTATTATTATTATTAGGGTTCTAACCCCGAAGGGGTAGAACCCTTCTAAAATCCTACCGGTTTATTATTATTATTATTAGGGTTCTAACCCCGAAGGTGTAAGAGTCGGTTCTTTTATTGGAAGCCCAAGAACAAACCGGAGAAATCTTCAGTTCCCAGATGAAGAATTTATTCAGGTCACAGGTAAAGTACAGCAGCGCTGGGTGCGTAGTGACGGAGCTCAGTCAAGATCTCAGCCAAAACGAACACAGCTTTGAGAAAACAATTCACATTTATAGTTCACAGTATCTTCTTGGGCCAGTCCTGCCCGATGCAGAGCTTGGACTTTATGATAGAGTATGATGAGTCAGATGATGCTGTCCACTCTTGGTTTATGATGTGTGTGCAGAATATGTGTTAAGTATGTGTGTGAATCTGCTGTGAGTCAGGCGTGTATCTATTGCAACAGACCTAGCTGACAGAGAGAGAAGACACTACAGTTACATCTTGTACTTTCTTATCAGGTGAGAGTCACCGCTATCTGGTGTCGTAGGGACACTCATCAGGTTATGTGCGTTCAAGCACAGGACAGAGCACACAGTGTCAGATCATCTATTTGTAACAGAACAGTGCATACATGATGTCAAATCACAGTCAATTGAAACATTACTAAATAATGCATATAGTATCAAATCATAGCTTAAATATAGCATCAAATAATAATTTATTCATAACAATCCCCCTTTTGACATGATTTTATCATGTCAATCAAATGAGGTAGGTCCTCTATCTCTGTATTGTATCACATCTTCCAGTGGTGACCATCCTAGCAGGCCCCCAAACTGCAGGTGACCACAACACCGTAGGATGCAACACAATCAGACATGAGGTCTCAAAACTTTAACCAATAATCCATAATAAACAGAATCTTAAATCATTGATCAAAAGCAGTTTATTCACTGCATGTAGCATCCTATATGTGAGCGACTATGTGTAAGCTGTTCTTCATTGCATTTATCAGCAGCAAGCAATTCTTCTTTGCACAAGCATGTGGAAATCTCTAAACATTCATTTGATTGGACAATAAAACATTCTCTTAAAACATTGATTAAATATTCATTCATAAAATATCAAATAACTTTTCATTCAATAACCATTTAATAACTAAGAACAGAATACTATAAGTATCACGCCTCTAAGTGAATGCAAGAACTATATGTAGAAATGTATTAGACCTTAGCAGTTGTGTGTATGTAATGATTCAAGTGTACAAACAAGGGTTTTCTTCGTCCTCCGTTTTGGGATCCACTTCAGTCTCATCCTCTCCGGGCTCAGAGAGGGAGACCCGGGGAATGGTCTCTCCAGTATGCTGAACTAGCTGATAAGAAGGTGATGCAGCAAACTTATCATTGATGGCCGTAGTAATACATTTTAGACAGAGGTGCCTGATGCATGGTATGCAGCAACAACCACATAGGGTTAACATCGTCACTGCTGCCACTAAGGAGAGAAGTACAGAGGTAATCAATGTCTTCCACTTACCAAAGACATTGTCTAACCAATCAGGTGATAGATTGTCTATTCCTGAGTTTTCAGCTAACTCTTCTGACAGGGTCTTAAGGCCGGTGAGGGCTCAGGTTATAGAGCCATCTGGAGCAGTATTATTAGGAATGAACACGCAACAGTCTTGGCCAAACATAGAGCATACACCACCTCTCTCAGCAAGCAAAAAATCTACAGCCAGTCTTTTTTGATAAGTCATCAGTGTGGTAGCAGATAATTGTCCATGGAGGCCGACTACGGCATCTCTAGTCATGTTGTTAAGTCTCTGGATATTAAAGTGGACATAATTAATTCTATCCACATTTTTGTTGATAGTTACCCACCAAAACAGGGATGATTCAAATCCGGCTGCAACTTGGTTCACTAACTTGTATTCATCAGGTACACCTCTGGGAACCCCAATTGCATCTATGTAAGTTGGTGAATGTTGGTATAAATCAAATGCAGCCCTTTTACGTTTATCTGAGTGAGAAGATGTTCGTGAGTTATGGTACCATGCTGAGTGCCACGAGGCTACTTCCGATGCCGATGCCTTAATTACTTTTATCGGCGCAATTAATGAGACCATAGTGCATGTTCCAGACCAGTTATTAGGCAGTGTATTTCTCAATCGTTTTCCACCACAATACCAGTAAACATCCGATCGAGCATAGGTGAGTTTTGTGACATTTGTCCAAGTAGTTACGTCGATAGTATTTGTACACCAGTCGTCTGGAATGTCACCTATGCTGGATCCAGAAGTATCAATTCGAGTTATACACGTATGTTAATTTTTGACCGATGTGAAAATTGGGGGCAACGCTTCGGGTGAGGATAATGGGTAGGGGGTCTCCAAGTATTTACACGCTTCCTCAGGATTTTCAGTCATATGCAGATGCATCATGCAGTAGGTTTCATTGTAAGAGAACAGTGATGGTACAGTTAAAAGGGCTGGTCTGGAGGCAGAACACACTATACAGTCTTCTTTGCTAGTTACTTTGGCCGCGCTTTCTACCCAATTTAACCAGTAATTTTCTTGTGTAAAACCCGTCTCTATGGCCAGGGCTTCTTTAATGGTTAGATCAGAGACTTTTTTTGCTGCAATACCGGAGGGGGTCAATTTGTTGTTACCAGTTGCCGGAGAAGAGGGTCGTGAGATAACTTCAATCTCTACAAAACCTAGAGGATCCTCCAAAGGATCTTCAACGCCGATAATGTAATGACCGGCATCCGATGGTTGGGGGTTTTTAAGTGTAAGAATGAGCGGATTACAGGTCCCCTTTTTACAAGGGTAAGTTGATACGCCTTTAACTAACGTTAAACGGGACTTCAAAGGGTTTTCATGTTGATAACCCCAATCTTCGGATCCAGTGTTTGCTATTACGTGTTCCCAGGGACATTTTGGACGGTAGGGATATTTCTGGTCCGGAGCGATACATGCGTAACTCTCATGCTGTCGGTGATAGAACTCGTATGCTTTACAATTTACAACCGAGCATAGATCGAATCTTACAAAATCATCCACGTTTTCAGTAAATCGCCATAACAGGGGTCGCCTATGTCTCCATGATCTCTTCACCAATTGATGCTCAGCTGTCTCAGGAGAGGGTGGACGGTGGGTCTCTCTTCCCATAAGGGGTATGACAGCGAGCAGGGTGATTATGGTTAGGATTGCTATTGTGACTTTGGTCCAAAGACTTAGTGTCTGTGGTAGTTTTGTTGTCGTCAGTTGCATCGTCAGGCATCTGGTCAATGTCTGTTTTAGTCTCTGAGGGTACGATGGAGTCATTGTCAGTGGATAAAGTTTTTAGGTCAGTTCGAACCTCAGTCAGGGTTCTTTCGTTAGGGTCCTGGGTGAGAGTACAGTGGGTTTTATGTATCCAATTACTCAGTCTGTTGTCTGTCAACCATACCTTTACACAATGGGATGTAGCCTCTGCTACTTTGTATGGCCCCTTCCACCGAGGGACAGACCAGTTGAGTTTGTTGACTTTTCTTAAGACCCAGTCTCCTACTTCAACAGGTGAAGTATCCTGGCCTTGCTCCTTGGTGAGTATCTCTGTTACCTGTTGAGAGATACTCATCACCGTGTTGTTCAACTGTTTCACGTACTCACATAAGTTCTTATGCTGCAGCATAACAGGTGGTGAATCTGTTGGTGCAGTAGTGAACGGACAGGGCATTTTTCTTCCTGTCAGGATTTCATGCGGGCTAACATTCAAAGTGGTGTTTGAGGTAGATCTTAGGTTAAATAGCACAATGGGCAATGCTTCAATCCAAGTGAGCTTTGTGTCTGCACAGACCTTTGCCAGGCCTTCTTTTATGGTTCGATTTGCCCGTTCCACCAGACCTTGTGAGGCTGGGTGATAAACTGCACCAAACTTATGTCTGATCCCAAACACTTTTTCTACTTCCCTGAGTTCTTCATTAGAGAAGTGGGGACCATTATCAGATCTTATTATTTCTGGTACTCCAAATCTGGGTATGATCTCTCTTGTTAGCCATTTGACAACTTCTTTCCCTTTTTCAGTTTTAGTGGGTGTGGCTTCCACCCACCTAGAGAACGAATCTACACAGACCAGAAGATATCTTTTACCTTCTTTTCTGTGGTCTACTCCCATGTCAGTAAAATCAATTACTATTTCTTTCCATGGAGCATCAGGCACTGGGAAGCTGCCTAGTCCCACCTTAAGTGAGACTTTTGGGTTGAACTGAGTGCATATCTCACATGATTGCACAAAGTATTTGGTAATGTCTTTCAGGTGGGGATGCCACCAATGTTGTGAAATGAGAGCGGTTACTTTTGAGCTGGCACAATGCCCTCGGCTGTGCGCTTCTTGGCATAGTAGATTTAGTAGTCCAGCCGGAGCTACTATTTTGCCTTCATGATTCCTCCAGAGCCCTGTAGAATCCTTCAGGGCTCCTTTTTCTTTCCATGTCTGTTTTTCAAATGGGGCGGCAGCCTCCTGAAGTTCTTTTATGTTTTGCACACATAGCTCTCTATGTGGTTTATCTGCGGGTGTTTTTTGAGACATTTGTTTATATGCATTGTATCCAGCTATTGCTTTTGCTGCCATGTCTGCTGCGTTGTTGCCTCTTGCTATTTTACCATCTCCTTTTTGATGTCCTCTGCACTTGACTATAGCAACCTGTTTTGGTTCAAGTAGGGCATGATAGAGGTCAATTAGTTGATTTAGATGTTTTACTGGAGTTCCAGCTGATGTTACAAAACCTTTTCTTCTCCAATGACACATATCCACATGTATTGCCTGAACCACGTATGCTGAATCAGTGTAAATAGTCACAGATTTTCCTTTTGATAATTTGCAGGCCTCTGTTATTGCGACTAGTTCTGCCATTTGAGCCGATGCAGGTTGGGGAATTATCTGCGCCTGTTTTGTCATTAAGCCATTTGGTGTTTCTTCTACCACAGCATATGATGTTATCAATGAACCGGTCTGTGCGTGATGACTATGTCCGTCGCAATATAGTGTCATTTGAGCATTTGCAATTGGTTCTTTGTGTAGGTTAGGGTGTAACTGCATCTCTTTGTCAGTTTCTGCTACGCAGTCATGGTCTTGTTTGGTTTCCATGTGTGAGGCCATGTTAGCTCCTATGCTGGTGAAATGGATGTGAGGTTTGTTGAGTAGTTGCTGTAGGCCTTGAATTCTTTGTGCTGACAGGGTAAATGCGTTGGAGTCAAGGAATGCCTTTACTCCATGTGTAGTGTGCACAACAGTTTGATTTCCCATCGTAATATGGGAGGTTTTTTGTACTGCTTTCCCTATAGCTGCTACATGTCTGACACAGGTAGGGTGTCCAATTTCTACATTATCCAATTTGGAGCTGTAATACATTAGTACTTTTCTGTCTGTAGTAATCTTACTCTCCCCCTTTTGAAAGAGGACGGCATTCACAAAACCGTCCTTTTCGTCAACATCAAGATGAAATGGTTCTGAATAGTTCGGAGCATGAAGAGAACAGGCCGTGGCTAACGCATTTTTCACTTCAACAAAGGCTCTATCTGCTGCTTCTGTCCACTGTAATGGAGCACTGTAGTTTTTGTACCCTGCTTGGGTGATTAGTGCGCGCAATGGTGCTACTAAACCGGAGAAATCGGGCACAAAATTTTTGCTGTAGGTCACTAGGCCCAAGAACTGCATCATGGATTTCACAGTGGTAGGTTTAGAGTGACTCAGAATGTCTGTTTTCTGTGCGTTTGTCATGCGCAGGCCGGAAGAACAGATGACACGGCCTAAGAAAGTGACTTTAGATCTCCCAATTTGGAGTTTAGATTTTGAAACTTTGAACCCGCAGTCTGCGAGATGATGCAAGACCGTCTCAGTCGCAGTCATGATAGACACTGAGTCAGGAGCTGCCAAAAGGATGTCGTCCACATACTGGAGAAGTGTAACGCCATCAGGCAAAGTCAGGGATTGTAGCTGTTGTTTTAGGACATGATTGAAAATTGAGGGTGAGTCGATGAAGCCCATGGGGAGACGACAGTATGTGTACTGTGCACCTTCGTACGAAAAGGCGAACATCGCTTGTGAGTCTGGGTGTAGGGGCACGCAGAAAAAGGCATTGGCCAGGTCAATGCAAGAGAAAAAGTGTTGGTCTGGTGAGATGGCGTTTAACATGGTGTATGGGTTTGGCGTGTCATAGTTGGTGGGGACAACTATCTTGTTAATGGGTCTCAGATCGTGGACCATGCGATAGTCAGGTTTACCTGGTTTTTGGAACAGGGTTGATCCATGGAGAAGTGGTCGGCATGAGAACACCTGTTTGTATTTGGCCCGTGATCGTATTTTTAATACCTGCGACTTGGTCAGGTTTAAGTGGGTATTGAGCCCTATAGAAAGGAATGACATTTGGCTTCAATGGTATGGAGACTGGTGGGATGTTGAGAAGACCCACATCCGTGGACCCCGCCGACCACAATGTGTCTGGTAAGCGATCCAACATGTCTTGTACACCTGGATGATCTGTGTTTTCTCTGCCATGTGTCCGAGACAAGAGGCGCTTTTCAGGGTGCAATGGAGTGTGTGATGTCTGCGCAATCATGTATGTTTGTGTTGACGGTGAGTAGCGAAGATGTTTATTTTGTGTGGGTGTCCAGTCGCATGCTGCTAAGCAACGCTTTATCATGGGGCCAAGATTCTTAGCCTCACCCCCATCAGCCACTCTCAGGGTGATGTGGGGAGCAGACGTACCAGCCAATGCATACAGGTTTTCCAGGGAGGCCGGCAACGAGACTGCCGCGGCCACACCTTCTTGGCCAACATAGATATCACGTATCTCAACAATGGGGTAGTCTGAAGTCTCATGGCAGTGGCTCAGAAAGCCTTCCCAGAGAGCATCAAAGTTCTCATCACCATAGAGCTCGTAATTAAACGTGCAATGTGGTGGGTCAGGAGGGTCAGTGTATGGGTGCAAGACAGAAATCCAAGGGAGCCACAAGGAAAAGGTTTTGTGTAGTGGGGTGGAGGAAAAGTCAGGAACAAGTCCCCACCAGATCTCAGCCCTGAGTTCCATGAGAGGGTCCGAAGACAGATCGAAGTTTTTCACAGAGCCCTGTGTCATTTGCCTGAAAGCGTGTTTTGGTACCGCGCAGCGTTGAACTGAACCGTTCGGGAAGGTTATATCTACATAGCCAGGGGCCATGAGCAAGGAGATGTTTTGTGAGCATAGGATATCTCTGGCTAAAAGGTTCACCGGACAGGAAGGAGAAAGGAGGAAAGAATGTTCAAAAACGAGTGAGTTCCATAGACAAGAGATAGGTTTAGACAGAGGCCACTCTTCTGTGTTTCCCGAGAAGCCAACAACAGGTACGGTATTCCTTGAGAGAGGGAGTGGCGTGTTTAAGGTGGAATACCTGGCTCCTGTGTCGATCATGCACATGTATTCCTGGCCATCTATTGTGAGTTTTACCAAAGGCTCAAGAAACAAGTCCTCAGAACACAGGGAGTCACCTGCTGTCAGTTCTGGGCAGCCCTATTGTGGCATCTGGTAACTGCCAGGGGCCTGATGTTGATGGTCTTGGAAGGTGTTCATAGGTGGGAGGGTACTAGGGGGTACCTGTTGTGGGGGAGGGTACACACTATGCTGATAGTGAGGGGTCCCACTTGATGGTTGTGAGTATGGTTGTGTTGGACATTGTTGGGCCGATAGCACCGATCGGTTCTTCTTGGTGTTAATTTGGACCTGTTATAGGTGTAAGTTTTACCTCTCCCTCTTCCTCTGTTACCAAACATAGGTCTACTTCGAGCAGGTGGTCCCCACGGATAGGGACCCTGGTTTTGTTGGGGACAGGTTGGGGGGGGGTATGGAGGAGGGTATGGCTGCACAGCTGGGGGAGAGCTCTGGGGAGGCGGTGGTGGTGGAGCCTGTTGAAGCATCTGTTTCACAGAGGCCTTGTTTTGGTTCACTTTATCTCTCATTTCTTTTAACTGGGATCTCGCCAATTGTGTCTGGAGAGATGCCAACTCTTTCTTTTCCTGCTCTCGTTTCTCAAGTTCATTATCTATGTATTGAATAACATGAGCCGCCCATACAGAATATGTCAGGCTCGGCAATCCAACCACTTGTTTTAACATTGTTTGTACTGGGGAAGGCAGCGAAGCTTCTACTGCTCCTCTGAAAAGCAGCTCTATTGTACTGCTTAGAGCGGGGTCTTCACCAGTTCTATCCTGCCATAAATCTCTTACTCTGAGTAAATATGTCATGCCTCTCTCATCGTCATTCGGTGGAATGCGACACAGTTCATCTGACCTCATTTGTATGGGGAATTTTTCTCGTATTGCAGGCCACAGCAGGTGTACGAGTTGATGTAAAGGTGTGCTGTCTGAGTCTGGGTGTGTTGAACAAAGCTGCTCAATTTCTTTCAGCATTCCCAGGGAGGTGCATGAAGCAAAAACACGTCTGAAATCACCAAGAGCTGGGACCACTCCAGCACATGCTTCTAGAAAAGCCTTAATCCACTGGGCGCCTCCCTTATTTATGTCTGGCAGCTGACTTTTAATCATTGTTGTGTCTTGCAGTGTGAATGGAGAGTATGTTGTGGTTGTGCGGCCCCCAGCGGTAGTTGCCACGACCAAGGGCATTTGATGTTGATTACGGCGGGTGTCGGTACACGAGTGTATGTTGCCATGATCAGGTCTACGCGTGGCGATATGAGGCAAAGTAGCGTATTGTGCCGGGTTGGACTGATCTTGCCAATTGTGTAGTCCAAGGTGTTCGAATACAGAGGTTAGACCAGGCATGGGCAAACTATTCCTCAAAGGGCCGTGTGGCTGCAGGTTTTTGTTCCAGCCAACCAAGAGCACACAGCTTGACCAATCAACTGTCTGAAGACTGAGATCAGTTGATTGGATGACTCAAGTCTGGTGTGCTGCTGCTTGGTTGGAACGAAAACCTGCAGCCACACCGGCCCTTCATGGAACAGTTTGCCCATGCCTGGGTTAGACCATGCACTGAGTGGTCACCACCTGCAGCTCCTGAATTGTTTATATTGTGATTTGGTTCGGATGGTGGTGCCTGTGATCGGGTTGCTAGTGACGTTGTATCAAATGTGTCGGACGAGGCCACTGAAGCAGGTGGGTCCATTACTGTACCGGAGGTGTTTGGAGTGTTGCTTCGTCGTGAGATTTCATTCAGATATTCTCCTGCTTGGTTTTGTGAGTCTGTATCTCCTGGGTATGGCGCTGTTTGCAGCAGACCGTTTTTGACAACCACTAATGGAGCTATGACAGGTGGTGTGTGTCGTGTCGTGTTGAGGGGTTCGGAGCTAGTGGGGGGGCTTTGTGGCATATGCTGTTGGAGTGCCTCTAACATTGCACGTGCTTCAGTGTAGGAAGGAGGCGCGGCTGTTAAAGGTTCACTGTTTACAGTTTTTTCGGTCAATGCGGTTTCAGTTGAGGTTGGTTCGGCTTGTAATGCAGCATTTTGTGTCTTTGGAGAAGGCGGAGATTTTACTGGCATTTGATGTGTGAGTCGTGTAGAGGACTGTGTCTGAATGGAGAATTTAACTTCTCCTAGAAAACACTGACAATTGGTTAGAAAAGTTTCGGACTTCTTCACCTCCTTTTCTATTCTCCCCTTTAAAAGTATGCCTGCGTCATGCAGTTTAGCTTGGGTTTGTTCCAAACTTCCGGCTGCTAGTTTAAGAAACATGTTGCAGTCGCTTAATTTTGGTGGAGCACTCTCATAGTCTCCAAACATTCCTTTTTCTTGCATTTCTTTTGTCCAGTCGACAAATCTATCTAGCCCCTTCTTTTCGTCATCTTTTGGGACTTTCTTTTGCCATCTGGTTATTGTTTCATATAATACCAGCCCCAGAGAGCCGGGTTTACATTCTTTCCACTTATCCACAGTTTTCTGTGACATCTTTAAGTGGTTCAACACGCGTCGTCGGATGAAGGTGAATGTCACAATGGCCGAGTGAGGACCCGGTCAAGAAGCTTCTACACAGGGTCTAGTACTCTGTGCGCTTGACCGCTGGGGGTATTCCCAGTCTTAATCACTCGTTGTAATTCACCAGTTTCCGCAACACCCTAGCTAATAATCCCTTTATATCCTATACCAACCCCCGTTTTACAGAACTACTTGAGATCTGTGTGGGTGCAGGAATTCTCGATCAGTCTCAACTGCTCGATACACATACACCAGCACAGTGAAAATATCAATCAAGTAGGAAACCACCCCACATTTGTATGAAAAATAACAAACTTGTCCCTGTGTCCTCATGAAGAGTTTTTTTTTTTTCTTCAATGACTCTCAGGAACTACTCCCGCTCTACAGGAGTCTTCACCTTACGTGGCATCGGCTTATTCACAACAAGATAAACCGGCATCGAGCACTTCTCGGCATCGAGCTTTTTCTCGGCATCACCCCCGGTGGCATCGGCTTATTAACAACAAACCGGCATCGGCCTATTTAGAATAGACCGGCATCGAGCGTCCTCGGTATTTTAATGTCCTTACACAATTTAGAAGACAACCCTCAGTGGTTATTCATTCATATGATGAATTTTACGTCTTTTATTTGGCCGAATTCAAAACAGACTAGGACACTTATTCTCTTTCCCTCACGTGAGACTATGTGTTTTTATACTTTACATGTGACCATTCAGTATTAAAAAAACAGTAATTCTCTTCTTGGTAGAAATTTAGTATAATTTTAGCAATCAGAGGATTACCTTATTCAGACAATTTAATTTAGTGTGTCCAATATGCAGAAATTCTGGTAGAAAAAGGTTTTCTGCTTACCCTTTTTGTAGCCGGTTTTAAAATTGTCTGGAAAAAGCTTTCCTCCAATCCACTCCGGCGGTCCTCAATCTGGACACGGTCTCAGAGTCAACCAATCCGGGTCACGGCACCAAATTGTAAGAGTCGGTTCTTTTATTGGAAGCCCAAGAACAAACCGGAGAAATCTTCAGTTCCCAGATGAAGAATTTATTCAGGTCACAGGTAAAGTACAGCAGCGCTGGGTGCGTAGTGACGGAGCTCAGTCAGGATCTCAGCCAAAACGAACACAGCTTTGAGAAAACAATTCACATTTATAATTCACAGTATCTTCTTGGGCCGGTCCTGCCCGATGCAGAGGTTGGACTTTATGATAGAGTATGATGAGTCAGATGATGCTGTCCACTCTTGGTTTATGATGTGTGTGCAGAATATGTGTTAAGTATGTGTGTGAATCTGCTGTGAGTCAGGCGTGTATCTATTGCAACAGACCTAGCTGACAGAGAGAGAAGACACTACAGTTACATCTTGTACTTGCTTATCAGGTGAGAGTCACCGCTATCTGGTGTCGTAGGGACGCTCATCAGATTATGTGCGTTCAAGCACAGGACAGAGCACAGTGTCAGATCATCTATTTGTAACAGAACAGTGCATACATGATGTCAAATCACAGTCAATTGAAACATTACTAAATAATGCATATAGTATCAAATCATAGCTTAAATATAGCATCAAATAATAATTTATTCATAACATTCTGATCCAGAATATCACCTATAATGAAAATGTAATGTGGTCTACAGTGAAAAAAAATGCAGTGCATATGCCTATAGACAAGTCATATGTGATATATATATATATATATATATATATATATATATATATATATATATATATACAGTCATGGAAAAAATTATTAGACCACCCTTGTTTTCTTCAATTTCTTGTTCATTCTAATATCTGGTACCACTAAACGTATAATACAATGAACACAACAAAAAATGCAGCTGGTCACATAATACTTTATGTCCTATTTGACATTCTTAAGCTTAATTGATTCCCAGGGTATATAAGAGGCCATTTCATGTCACAAGCAGCACTGCACATGCAAAGGCCTAGAGTGGTTTCCTGCTTACATTCAATCTGTAGCACAACTCAGAAGTTGTCAGCTCTCACATAATGCCTAAAACAAAAGAATTATGTGAAGCCACAAAGGCAGCCATCTTGGCACTGCTGGAAATTGGCATGAGTGAGAGACAGGTAGCGAAAAAACTGAAGATCTCCAAGACAGCCGTTCATTACAACAAAAAAAAACAAGCTGAACATGGCACTACCAAAGTGCTACCTGGCCGTGGCAGGAAACGTCTTTCTACCCCACGAGATGACCGTGCACTCATCCGTTCCTGTGTCAGGAATCGTCGTCAGACCTCCAGGGACCTTAAAAATGAGTGGGCACTGTCGAGAAATGTGACCTGTTCGGCAAGGACAGTTCGAAACCGACTTGTTGAAGCTGGTTTGAAGTCACACAGAGCACGCAAGAAGCCCTTCATCAATGAAAGGCAGAGGAAGGCCCGGTTACTCTTTGCTCGAGACCACAAGGATTGGACTGTTGATGATTGGGCTAAGGTTCTCTTCAGTGATGACTCCAATTTTGAATTGATGCCCACTCCAGCCAACTTACTGGTTAGGAGGAAGCCTGGAGAAGCTTACAACCCAGACTGTCTTGCCCCTACAGTAAAACATGGGGGTGGATCAGTCATGATCTGGGGTTGTTTCAGTCTGAGTGGAACAGGGCAAATGCAATTGTGTGAAGGCCGAATGAACCAGGTCATGTACAGGACTACCCTTGAAAACAGTCTTCTTCCATCAGCTGGAAAACTCTTTCCTGCCTCGAATGACTGGATTTTCCAACAAGACAATGCCCCTTGCCACACGGCAAGGTCAGTTAAAGCCTGGATGGAGAACCACAACATTCGCACCATGCCTTGGCCTGCTCAATCACCAGATCTTAATCCAATTGAAAACCTGTGGAAAATCATCAAACTCAAGATGGAGAACCACAAGCCCAAAAACAAAGAAAATTTGTTTGAATTTGTCCAACAGGAATGGGCTGCTGTGACAGCAGAACAATGTCAGAAGCTGGTGGAGAGCATGCCAAGACGCATGGCTGCAGTCATCAAAAACAATGGTTATGCAATCAAGTATTAACTCTTGTGTGTATCATGTGTTTAAAGCAAACAGAAAAGAAAACATGGAATGCTTAAAAGTAGTGTTTTTGGCGGTACAATGCCATAGCTATTGATGTAAGAATTTCAGTAATTTTGGTTATTATCAAGAAAACCATGGAAAATGAATAGTTCTTAGTTCTTGAATTAAACTCTCATGAGCTATTTTTGTTGTTATCATTATAATTGTCCAAACAAATGTACCTTTAGTTGAGCCAGGCATTAAAATTAACAAGAAATTGAAGAAAACAAGGGTGGTCTAATAATTTTTTCCATGACTGTATATACACACACACACACATATACATATATATATATATATATATATATATATATGGAAACATTCTTTGCATTGCATTCCTGCACCACCGCAATGCATTGTGGGTGGTGTACAGCTGTTGAATGCATAGATAACATGGATATATGTAAGAAGACTAGATGACTCACCTCACACTGCTGCCCAATGACACGGCGTCGCTAAGTTCACACTGGCCGCGGAAGCGCTGCGAAGCGCCGCGCAGCGAAAAACCGGAGCCCTTCCGTTCACACCAGACTCGTTCACATCGACAAGCGCTTCTGCCCCTCAGCTGTGTGTGTGTGTTCGTGTTCATCTCTCTCGCGCTCCATCTATCTGTTTAGATACTGACAAATATATAAATGCACACAAATCTCATTTGTCAATCGCGGTGTTTTATTTTGAAAATTGTTTTATTTTTGAAAATTGACCGGAATCTCTTGGTGTTTCTTTGTTTGACTTCCTGCCCGGCCCGACGCTCGCGGCTCGCGCAAAAAATAGACCAGACGCCGAAACGCGGAAGTGTGCGCCGCGGCGCCATGGATGTATTATATGAACTGGATGCCGGATCGAAATTGGCCGCCGTTGATTTCAATTGGAGTTGCTCGCCTGGCGCATACGCCGAAAAAGTTCCTGGCTTCCGGGTTTACTTCCGCGTTATGGGCCCACTGAATATGCGCAGTAGAGTCACCCCCCCATGATGCTTTGGGCCCCTCCCATCATGCCTCCGGGCAATGAGGACGCGCGATCGGCGTTCTGGTTTTGGCGCTGCGCGTTCATGATGCTATAGCGGATTTAAAGAACGAGTTTTAAGACTTTTACAAGACTCACACGGGCTGGAAAACAAATATAATCGTTTAAAAAGTAAGACGGTATGATTATGATCGTTGATGTGATCGTTAACTCGTTCTGATCATTATTATTATTTATTTATCTATAATGTTACACTGAAAACGAGTTGATTCGAACCTGTAGAGCGTAAATCACAATTGGCAATAAATTACAATCAACTGTCTTCTGTGCATTTTTTATGAGAAATTAATGTTAAACATGTTATCATGAGGGCTTTACACGCTTACCTTTTAATACTGAAGAGTATATTTACCCTACACATAATTTCTTTGCTGCAGAGATCTACAGTTGTATCTACAGGATGCTGGTGGTGGTGTTATAAACTCAGCCACATGTGGTTTGTTTTTGTAAGCCATACTGTGTGTTTAAGGAAAATTACAGGTCTTTGAATTTAATTTACTTACAGTCAGAAAAAAGCATCTTCCTTGTCTTTTTGTTATTAAACAGTTTAACCGTACAGTATTTCCACAACACGTAGGACGTCAGTGTCCACTGCAGCTGTTACAC
This sequence comes from Caranx ignobilis, assembly GCA_021432705.1. Taxonomy (NCBI): domain Eukaryota; kingdom Metazoa; phylum Chordata; class Actinopteri; order Carangiformes; family Carangidae; genus Caranx; species Caranx ignobilis. The sequence goes on from MU269990.1 coordinate 22,871,573, forward strand.
AACCAGGTATTTCAGTATATACATGAATGCCTCAGACACTGCTGCAGATATTGGATTGGGGGGGGGGGGGGGGGGGGTCACAAGCATGTTTTTCAAACAATTTAATAATGAATGTACGTGAACATTTAGCGTAGCATACTGTACACTGAACACACACTGACGACGTGCTGAGGAGGAGAGACGATGGTGAGGACGTCCAGGACGGTCCTTCTCCTCAGGCCCGGGTGGAAGACAGGGAGCAGGATGCACCATCTCAGGCCACAAACACCGACCCATGGAGGCCAAGTCTCAGTTTACATTTTACCACCGAGGAATATTAAGCCGTAAAATAAATTAACGTGGACGTTGTGAACTGAGGAACAGTTGTTGAACATCAGCCGCGATGAGACACTGCTGACACACACATAAACACAGCATGAATGACTTACCAAATTAAAATTGTTGAAAAATTTAGGGTGGGTTAGTGAGTCAACAGTTTAACGAGTTTGACAGGAGCAGTCGTGTAAAATCGGCCGATGTCACATTAGTAAATCCAGTTATTACGATGCGATCTTATCAATTAAAACGTTACGTTTAAGAATACGACCTGACAAGAGACTGACAACAGACATTAAACACCATAAAGTTAAATTAACTCCATGTGTCCAAATGAAAACTCACCTCTGAGTCGTTTTTTCACTTTTCTGACTGAGTTTTGTGCCGAACAGAGTCCTCGTTAAGTTTCAGCCATCCTCGTTCCCGAGACACAACACGACCGCGCTTTGGGAGTGCCCGCGCACAGCTGTGACGAGTGGCCACTGGGAAAAATCGGCTTGTCGGCTGAGGGGCGGCGCCGTATCCAGTTCTTATAATAGATCCATGCGCGGCGCTGCTGGTGTGAACGACACAATCGGTTAACATGGGCGACGAAGAGAAACCGGCTCCGCTTCTCGGCGCTTCGTGGCTATTCGCGGCGCTTCCGTGTTCGGTGTGAACCTAGCGTTAAGCATGTTCTACTATAATAACCAGAACTTGCTCCGTTTTTGTCCGAGTTTGTTATATATGTCAGACGGAAGTTATGATGCTGCATACTTAAAATTACGACTTATGTAAATCATGTACTTTTCTATGACAGTAACATTATGCAAATAGCTAAAGTAATGTCTCTATACGGACAAAATTTCACAGAATTAAGAATATTTTTTTGAGAGCAGAGGACTGGATCACCCATCTACTGCAGCCCATGGATAATACATCCATGCTGAAGCCAGAGTCAGAGCAAGTTACCCGACCCAATATGGCCGCCTGTGAAATACAACACAGTACAGTACGACAAGAAACACTGCAATAACAACCCGCCTGTGAGTTACGTCTACACGTAGTCCGATTCACCCCCTTGGTGGAACGCAGCACTACCGCCTGATGCAGCCTGATTGCCGAGCACATCGATACACACACACACACACACACACACCTAAAGGTACGAAGGCTCCTAGTGTACAAACGGCACAAACATTTAGTCAAGTGGTCTTTAGTAACATTTCCAATTTGTACTGCTCAGCATTTCGACTTTTTGTAGTTCAGTTAATCTGTTTTATGTGTTGTAACTCATTCAGAAGCGATGTCGACTGGAGATGACGTGTGGGAAACCGTTAAGGTATGTTCTACTTTCTTCAATTGAGTTTACCAGTCCCCGTCCACTTGTAACTTCCCTCAAAGTTTAACGTTTTATCCTCTTTACTCATTATTCACAATTCACAATATTACTGTTACTGGGTCAAATAGCTTACTTTTCTTATCGGACGTGCTTTTTACCCAAGGTCACAGAATTACACGGCTACATTAATCGTTTTAGTTATAGTTTAACGTGAACAGTTGAGCTGTGATTTTTGTAATGAAGTACTCAAAGTCAGAAATTAGACCCATGATGGCGTGTAACTGTGGTCAAAGTCTGTAATAAGGGCACACTTAAAATTTTGGAGCGGCTGGCTTCACTACGCGAAAACGAGAGACGGCTGGCGTGACCGCAGTGGCGTGTAGGACAGTGAAGGTTGATACAAAAGCATGTCTAAAAATAGAAAAATAGATTTACTTGTCGACGAAAACACTGTGTGTGCAGAAATACTATGGCGGTCGACTGGAGTCCTCCTGTGATTTGCAAACAAGTGCCACCTCCTGCAGTTTCTCCTCCCGCCCTGTGCCGAATAGTGTCACAGATGCGCTGAGTCATGTTCATCCGGAGGTAACCAAAAGGTATCTGTTCCAGTCTTTTGTCAACTTTGTGTTGCCTCTTCATCACTACACCTTCTGCTGATAACTGTCTTCTGCTGCAAAACAGAACTGTCTCTGTAGTAATGATTACATGAGTATCCTGTTGGTACACACCAGGGTTATTATAGTTAACTAAAACCAGCAGTGAAAAAATAATTTTAATTCACTGAATTAAAAATACAAAAATCAAAATATAAACTACAGTGAACAATGGAAAACTAACTGAAACTAAACTGAATTGCAGATAAAATCAGCTTAGTTTTTTAGTTTTTTTTTAGAAATGGCCAAAGTTGCAGGAAGAAAACACCACAGCCCAATCTGGGACTATTTTGAGTATGACTCCCAGTTAGATAAGAGTAAGTATCATGATGAGGACATTTGTGTGCTTAGCTTTCACAGAGAAGCTTCTACAAATCAAGGCTTTCCTCCGAATACCTGAGACTAAGATTAAAACTAACCGAAAACTAGTCAATTCCTCAAAATAAAAACTAAACTAAAACTGCTTAGTCACTTGAACTTAAATCACTTAAAATTAAAAGATGCAAACTGATGAACTAAATGAAAGTAAAAAGTAATGAAAACTGTAAAACTATAATAACCTTGGTACATATTGATGTCATCAACAATATATACTTTCCCCCCAGATTCTTCGGTTGCGGTCTTCCATTTCCGGCCAAGCTTGAGGGCTGCAAGGTACTGGACCTCGGCAGTGGCTCTGGCAGAGACTGCTTTGCCTTAAGTAAGCTTGTTGGACCAAATGGACATGTGACAGGCATCGATATGACAGAGGAGCTGGTAATCACAGGTGCATGTATGCACACATGCCTTTGACATTTGATTTCTGCCCCTCCTAATAATTGAACTTGTGTCACTCTAGATTACCGTAGCTCGCCAGTACACTGAGTATCATCAAAACAAGTTTGGCTACAAGGAGCCTAATGTCACTTTTGTGCATGGCTACATGGAGAAGCTTTGTGAAGCAGGCATACAGAGTGACTCAATGGATGTTGTGCTGTAGGTCAAAAATCTTGTTAAGACTACAAGATCTGCCATTGGACTGTGTGGTCTGTTGCAGCTTTAACAGATTGATAGACAAATCAGTTTTCCTTCTTGTCTATTCAGATCCAACTGTGTAATCTGTTTGTGTCCTGACAAAAGAGCAGTGCTAGAGCAAGCCTACAACATCCTAAAGGTTAGTCAGAAGAATTGATACCATCCATATTTTTGAAAAAAAAAATAAAAATAAAGAAAAAAAAAATCAGTTACTCTTTTGATACAGGAGGGAGGTGAACTCTACTTCAGTGACATGTATGCCAGCAAAGTTGTCCCAGACCACATGAAGCAAGATACAGTACTTTGGGGTAAAATAACACTTCAGAAATTCTATGTAAAAGGCATCATAGAAATTCTGTGTCACTGACACACAGTCTACATATGTTGGCTGTAATTTCTTTGTTTTTTGGTGTTAGGTGAGGGGATGGGTGGCTCTCTGTTTTGGAAAGACCTAATTTCATTGGCCCACAGTGTCGGTTTCAGCACTCCACACCTTGTCTCAGCGAGCCACATCGTGGTCCACAACTGTGAACTCAAAGCAAAAGCAGGTAACAAAAATGATGGAGTAAAGTAAAACTGAGACTTTCAGTGACATGTATGAACAGTGTTCATTCTCCAAGTTACAGGTGACATCAGCTATGTATGAACAGTGTTCATTCTCCAAGTTACAGGTGACATCAGCTATGCTTCAGGGACTTACCGGCTCTTTAAGCTGCCCAAAAGTCCCATCATGTCAAAGGCAACAGTGACCTATAAGGGAACAGTGGCAGATTTCCCAGATCAGCTGGACTTTCATTCATCACACTATTTCAAGGTATAGTAAATCTGACTAGAGTTCAGTACTGAATTGCTTTTGCTCACTTAAGTGTATTAACTAATCTATGGCACATTTTTCTATCAAGAAAAAACATTTTTAAAAACACATGGTGCATATAGCAACATTAAAACAGTACTTTACATCATTGGCTAGAAGTCAATTTTTACTTTTTATGTTATGCAGAAAGATGTTGCGGTGGAGGTAAGTGGAGAGCTGGCAGAAATCCTCAAGAGTTCCCGTTTTTGCCCGGATTTCGAAATTCAGATGTTGGACATACCAGAGCCCAGCTCAGAGTCAGCACCACAGGTAATTGATACAATGCTTTTACTTGAATTCAAACTTCCTTCAGATTGTTTGTTTAGTTGACCTAGTTTTTGAATGCATCAATCAAAAGCAGTGATCTATTAAATGATTTAATTTGCAGTGACCTGCTTCAAACATTTAAATCTATGCATTTGTTTGACAGCTTAAGCTTGAATAGTAAGACAATGTGTTTGACATAAACAGAGTGATATTATTTTTTCCCCCACAGTACTGCCATCTCAGCCCATTCCTGTTGGCTGACAGTATTGGATCCTCCATCAAACAATGCTCCAAAACAAGCAAATAAAGACACAGCCAATTACAGAGGAAACTTGTTTTGGAGGCTGAGGACACATGCAAAAATAAAATAAAATGCTTTTTAAAATTTTAAGGTTCACTTTAGGCTAGATATTTGTATGTGCAAGCCATTGCATACTGCATATGTTGTCATTAGCCATAGTCATTGCTGTCATGGTATTTTTAAAATGCTAGTGTTAACAGTGTCATAATAAAATGACTTGATTTACTTTCTCTGCCTCATTGTCTTTTCACGTTTTGACCTTATGGAGTAACTCCTGCTTGACTGACGTAAATCTGTTAAACAAAATGTTCTTGTTTCCTAAATTGTGATAGAATGAAAAAAAAAACCTTGAAAACAGTTTGTGTAGTCAAAATCTGTTCTCTGCTGTAATGTACAGAAGAGACGCTGAATGACAGGTGTTACTTCTCTGATGGAGCATTTACAGTAAATATAGGGTATAAAGCTCCCTGCTCACACACACTGAATGCTTTATGAGATGTCAAAGGAACACATAGCCCAGTTTGAATGAGAAAAAGGACCAGATTCTGACCCGCAAGTGGAAGTGGAACAAAGCCCAAACACAACAATCTCTCTATTGTGTTTGAAGGGTTTGACACTGTCTATGGTTTGACCGCACATAAAAAGTCAAAACTTAAAACACATTGTGTGGTAGCAATGGTTTTCTACACATGGACAATGAGTTATTGTACAATGACACACAACTGCAGGAAAAAAAATCCTGAAATTCAAATCCCAAGACATTTAGCTAACATAAGTAAATTAATGTGGATAATCATTGCGGTTGAAACTCCTAACTTAATACATTTATTAAATACCTGAGTATTTAAGTGTACAAATTCTAGTTTCTAGGTAACTAAATATTTTTTAAAGATACTACAAAGTGCATTCTTACCTTCTCTGTCTTTATCCAAATTTAACTGCAAAATGTGACATTGAAATCACATGAAGTTTCCAGTATTTGATAAAAAAAAAAAAAAAAAAAAAACTCAATAAGCTGCATCTCTGCTGTAAACATTAACAGTACAGTGAATTGATGCATGGCAGTACACATGATAGTTTCAAGTATAAAAGAAAAAGTAGACACATTATTATTAATGATAAATATGTTCATGTTTGTATTTTTAAAGAAGTTACTTTTAAACATATGGTAAGATAGGTTCAGTGGAGTGTGTATTTTGAACTGTTTATTGTTAATTGCTATGCCATGTACAATTTTTACTTGGATCTTAAAATTTTACGCTCACACATTTAGTAATTAAGTTGTTGTAATAAATCACCAATTGCAATGCCTTTCATGTCACACTTCTAGTGTAGCTGTGGTCAAAATTATTATTATTCAGATATTTAAAGATATTACACAGTATGCACAAAGTAGCTGTACATACTACATACACGCATGACTGCATATACAGACTTAAAATAAAATAAAATAAAATAAAATAAAACACAAAGGGAGGTGGTGGATTATACTCAGGCTACACTATACTGGAGGAAAGGAATTTGTCTTCGAAATAGAATAGAAATGGTTGCCAAGCTTTATAATATCTATGGGTAGCGCCCCAGGCAGTGTATTTAAGTTGTTCCAGTTTGAGATGGGACATCACCTCCTCCACCCAGCGCCTCTGAGAGGGGGGTAACCTTCTTCCAACTAAGGAGTATCAAACGTCGAGCCAGTAAAGTGGAGAACGCTTATAGCCTCAGCCTGGTGTCTTGTTATTGTTGTCTCCTGAGGGACGACCCCAAATACTGCAGTCATTGGGTTGGGACTGATAACTATTATTACACATATATGAAAATGTATCAAATATACCTGTCCAAAATACAGTCAATTTCGGGCATAACCAAAACATGTGACTGTGGTCAGCTGAGTCCTGCCTGCATCTGATGCAAGTTGGATATAAACCAGGGTAGAGTTTGGCCAGCTTACTTGCGGATAAATATAACCTGTGCAGAATCTTAAATTGCAGCAACCCATGTCGAATACATATTGATGAAGAGTGTCCCAATATAACTGCTGCCTGCCAGTTTGCATCTGATATGGTGGTTCTTAATTCTTCCTCCCACAGCCTTGCTAAGTGGTTAAGTGATATGACAGCAACCGTCTGAATATTGTCGTATAGCAAAGACACCAGACCTCTGTCAGCTGGGTCCATGTTCAAACATTCATCTATCCATGTTCTCTGAGGGGTTGTTAAAGAGAAGTGTGCTTTAAACATAGCTCCGCACCTGTAGGTATCTAAAGAAATCTGACTGAAGAATATTTAAGTCTTGTGCCCTTCCTTCAAAAGATCCAATACACATTTAATCCCTCTCCTATGCCACAATTGAAAAGATGGGTCTGTGAGAGATGGGGCAAAAATAACGTTCGCTGGAATAGGGGAAAGCTGTGGTCAAAATTTAGAATAAATGCAGGTAAAACTGCCGCAGGTCAGTTTAGTCCTATCCAGGAAATGCTCATTACACAGAGATGAGATTATTCATGGGGTGCACAAAGTGCAAATTCAGTAGAGCTGTGCAAGCTGAGAAGAGGTCTGATAGGCTTTCATTAGGCCCAAGGCACTGAATGGAGAAATCCAGTTTGAAAAATAGAGGAACCATCCATCAGAGAGGAAAGTGTAACTCCTGAATACAGCAGACCTCTGGTCACATCTGCAGCCAGCTCAGATTATCAGCTCTGAAAGAGAAGATAAAACAAACAAAAAAAAACAAACATTCAATAAAGAACAGTATTCAGGTTATGAATCTTACCCTGTGAAATGGGATATGTGTGTATACATGGAAGATAAGGTAACCCCGCAACTCATAAACCTGTAGCATAATTGCATGAATATGATGTCCTCCAATCTGGTCTGATTTTGGAGCAGGTCATTTTATGGGAAGAGTTCACAGCGGTGCTTATAGTGAATAGCCCTACTGAGAATTATCACCCGTAATTGTTTTACAGCTGCCCAGCAAACAGTATACAGATGAAGGAAGTTAGCTACTTGATAATATAAGGCAGCATTAATAGCTAAAACCACAGTTTAAGTGAATATTAAATTCAGCAAATGGGCACTGACACAGCTCCGACTGAATGCAAATGTTGCTCCTTAACTTTTAGCAAGTTTTCCATATCAGCTTAAAAAGCAGTCACATGTCATTGTTCACAACTTGTTTCTGCTGCCCCGGTGTAGCTAAGTATATTTAAATAATGTAACAGCTGAGGCTGAAACTACCAAATGTAATCGGTACATTAACACAGCCTTACTGTGTTGGCTTCTAAAACCCAATGCTAGTAATTAACTGTGAGAATGACACTAACGCCTAACCATATATCACAAAAAGTCCAGGTTGTGTGAATTCAGGATATCACTCACTGAGCCTGGGCCTTCTTCAAAATTTGGCCAGTAGCCATCAGTTCTGCAAGACGAGCCACAGCAGGATCAAACATCAGGCTGGCTGCAGCTACCACCACCTCATCCCTGTTAGCAAATCAGAAAGTTAAGGAGTTTAACACAGTCATAATCACCAGTAAATAAGTTATTCCACAGCTGCTCACTTTATGTAAAATGCCAGGAATTTCCTCTCTTCTACTTTGCCTTTGAATATAATTTCTGTGTAACCTTCCCCATAGCCTAGAATGAGGAAATGAAAAGAGTTAATGAGAATCAATACCACCACAGCATCAGATGGCATTTCTCCACAAATACTCTCATGTAAATGGAGGTAATACTCAACCTGTGTATCTGATACTCTTCCTGAGCAACACAGTCCAGAAGAAAGGAACAGACTCAAGTTTGGTTGGTTTATTTAGCATGTTCAGTGCAGCTACTCTCCCTGCAGCAAAAAAAAGAGACCAGCATTCCAAAGGTTGAAACGAATTCATCAGCACGTCATAATACTGCATCAGTCTTTCCTTTCTTGACTTCAGTCTGTTACCTTGAGCTTGTGACATTTGCCAGTGACCAATGTTGACTCTCTGGTCTCCATGAATGGCCAGAGGGAAGGAGGTTACGTCTCCAGCACTGAAAATATCTGCTACATTGGTCCTCATGAACTGTTAGAAAGGATAAAGAGCTCACAGCAAAACCATCCATGTTAGTCTTAATTTACAAAGATATATACTTTATATACACCAATATTAAATTATGTACCCTGGATACAGCTGCATAATATACTATATTCATGTTTTTGTTTTTTTGTTTTTTTTTTTAAATAATAAAAATAAACAAAACAAAAAAAACACTAGCCTATGTCCTCTAATGGGAATCTGTTACCTTGTCAACAATCACAGCTTTCCCTGAATCCAACCCCACCTGGCTTCCTGCCAAGAGGTCTGAGTTGGGGATTACACCTGGGAGCAGATATTTGTGTTCAGGAGACTCAATGTGAAAGACTCTGTTTCAGTAACCATTACTGATCAGATGTTTGGAGCAGGTAGAAAAAAGCAAAGTCCAAAGCCAGTCCAAGTATCAAAATGTCAGAATATTAAGATTGTTTTGAAAAAAAATATTGTGTTCTGTGGTATTATTGACAATACTGTATATGCCAACACCTTGAATTAGAATACCCTTACCAATTCCAGCAATCACCACATCAGCTTCTAGGACTGTTCCACTGTCTAGCACAACCTCCTCTACCTGAAAAATCAGAAGAGAACATCCACCAGGACTAAAACGTCACAATGGCAGACATTTTGAAATGCCGCAGTAAAAACAATAAAAACAAAGAAACAGTGGGGTTACCTTGCCGTTCTTCCCTTTGATCTCAATGATTCTGTCGTTCATGTAAAACTTCACAGTTTGTTCCTCCAACATCTTAAGGGAGAAAATGTGTGTGAACATTCAACAACAAGAAGTCCTTGTGAATGCCATCCCATTATTCCCAAATTCAGAATCATAAAAGGACGGAATGAATTCGATTAGCTGGAAATTTGGCAGATCAGATCAGATTCCTGCTGAGTTGAGTGTGAATGGATAGTCAAAGGTCAGTCAAATTGATACCCTTGACTTTTCTGCATGTGACAAGTATTCCCTATGAATGTCACACCTTTATTATTTTCAAATTCAGCCTCACAACAGGACAGAATAGATGCTTAAAAACACACAATGAGTTCTGACAGTGAAAGATTAGTCCCCCCTTAAGTACTTACTTGCATTGTCATTTTGCCAATCTCTGGGCCCAGAGATCGCTCATATGGGTAACTGGTAGTGCCAACCACGGCCACACTGGCAGCTTTGTCCAATAAGTAGGATGCCACCTCCATACCTATTGTGTTTAATAGTTGTGGAGGAAGGAAACACTTAAGCAGCCTGCAATTTGGTATGCAATAGACTTTGATGTGTCATAAAGAAAAAAATAGAAGTATTTACAGTGAACTGAATTTTTAGAGAAAAATGCTGAGAAAGGGCAATGAATGAGGCAATGGCACCCTCCAACCCAATAAAACAGGAAAACAGACACCAACAAGTTCACATTTGCAAAAAGAACAGGACCAATTTCATTCTGGAATGTAAAGAAACCGAATTTGATAACCTATGAAGGAGGTCCCGATAATGACAGCCTTTTCGCCAAGACAGGAGTCGTAAATCCGTTTGGCATCCTCATAACACTGCAGTAACTTCACTCTTTGCAGGTCACCACCAGGACAGCTGAGTGACCGTGCTCTGTGAACGAATAAGGACTTTTATAATGCTGCTGTAACATGAAACCAGCAGTTCCACATGTTTTTCAGACACTAACCAATGACTAACCTACAGCCAGTTGAAATGAGCAGCTGGTCATAATGCTGCAAAATGCCATCATTCAACTTCACCACCTTCTCAGCTGGATTTACAGACACCACCTGCAATACCAAACCCATTTCTCAAAAAAAAAAAAAGACTAGAGGTATTAAGATTTTCCTAAAATTGATTAGAGTGGGCTACATCATCAATAGATTGTGCCTGTTGCATCTCACCTCCCTCTGTGTCCACACCTCTATCCCATATTGTTGATAAAAATCACTTGAGCGAAGGAGGATGCTGCTGCTGTCCAGGTTCATGGCCTAAGAGGAGGAAAGGCCATAAAGTAATATCTCAATATATGGTGCTCAACACTTGAATAGATGGTAATACAGGTTACCTTTCCATAATGGTCAAGTTCTTACCTTACTCAGTTTGGGTTTGTCAAATGGAGGAAGGGTATCTTTGGTGACCATGATGATTCGACCTTGATAACAGTTCTGTCTCAATGTCTCAGAACATACCAGGGAGGCAGGGCCTAATACCATGGTAAACAGATAAATTAATAGGCAGAATATACAAGCCACAATCCAAACTTTGTGTCAAACACCACCATATGTCCAACCTGCTTACTATTTCAAATGAAATAATCTTGGACTAATAACCTGGGGCCTTACACTCTTAGGTAAAGGTTCCTGTATTTATCACATACAATCTTTACCTCCTCCTATGAGCAGAATAGTATGTTTGATGTCTGGTTCCAAGCTGCACATCTCCTTCACCTGCTTGGTTAGCTGAACACAAAAACAACAGACTATTCAAAACAGTGTATTTTATCACAAAACAAAAGGAAACAAAACTGTGGCTGTTTTGAGCGTTTTTAACTTTGTGTCTCTTACCTTAGTCTTGACAGAGACATACACCTTACCATCCTCAACTTTGACCTGCTGAAGACAAAATTAAATGATTTACCATTCGTTAGAGGAACAGAATTTTGATTAAAGCTGGAGTGTGAGTTTCTCTCTATAACATTCAACATTCATTCATTCAGTTAGTCAGAGTCTATAAATAACATTAAACAAAAAGAAACTGATCCACTAATTTCTACGAATAAACCATCACAAGTGACACATCACCCTCTTCTGTATTTGTTCCTGCTTAAGAGCAGTGAAGACACTTTCACCTTATAGCTGGGCAGGCAGTCAAGACCTGGATACTCTTCAATATCTCCGGTTTTGACATTAAAGCAGGCACCATGAAAGGGACATCTGACTCTGTCACCAACCAGTGATCCTGAATTACCAGAAGGAATGCATTAATGTGACTTGGATTCAATGCAAAAACATTTTCTTTATGCAAATGTTCATACACAGAGATGAGGGCTTACCTTTGACAAGAGGAGCATTGTAATGAGAGCACTGGCTTCCTATAGCACTGTACTGACCATGGGTACGGACAAGCAACACCTTCTGTTCCCCTACAGTTACTTCCTTCATCCTCAATAGACACAACACAGGGCACAGAGGAGAAAGGGGAAAAACGGTGGGAAAACATAGCTTTCAAGTACAAACAGGATTAAGATATAATTTTTTGTTCTATAAGTTGTTTAATTCAAGTTTTAAATAACATTAACACAAGTGAATACAGAATGAGAAGAACAAAACAAAGACTAAGCTAAAGAAAAACACAGCATACCTAAAAAAAAAAAAAAACAAACAAACAAAAATACATTCATTCAAAAATTATATTAAGACATCATTTTGTATGTTCTGTGAGAAGAAGCCTTGTCACTTACTGCCCATCTTTCAGTTGATCCTCCTGACAAACTAGCCCAGTCACCTCATCCTGCTCTTCACTTTGACCTGGATCTTGGCTCTGATTAACACTGTAACAACAAGACATGTAGCAAAAAGAGAAACCTATTATTGTTTTATGAAACCTTGCTGACTGGCTTGTATGACAACTGGCTTTGGATTGCACGGTGTAGGTGGGACACGATCATTATGGAGTGTCATTTAGTTTAATAAATGTACAGTATTTTGGCCTATAAGGTTTTGCACAGTGCTGTATTTGCCTGAAATTGTATTTATTACATCCTATGGTTTTTGTTGACAGAACAGAAATCCTAGTCTTCAACAGATATCTAAATCAGACATCAGAGATCATAGTGTTGCAAATGAAATGAAGATGAGATACTGTAGGCTCTGTAGATGTGAAAAGCACCATATGTTTGCTATTAGATAGGAACTCTCCATACGTGGCTACATGTAAGGTCGAAATATCAGAGCTCTCTGATGTTGACCTCACCTGTTTCCTTCTGTTTACCGGCGATCATACAATCCTCCTCAGCAGCAGCAGCGTCACAGAGAGACACTGGCAAAGGCTGTTCGAGTAAGCACGAGCACAGTGGGTAAAACCGCCCGCGTGCCCAGCAGCTGAGTTTTGGATTCCGTCGCGAGCTCCTCCCATCTCCATGCGTCATCGGAGAGATGTGAGCGACCGACACTGTCAGGCCAGGGATTGAGATTAGCGGCCGGACGTAGAGGCTGTCAGTGACATTGACAACCCTATTGACACGGGGTACACCTAACGTAAGCTTTGTTTTACTTTTCAGAAGAGCAATTATGTAACTTTTTTTGAAAATGTTAAAATGTTCATCGTGAAATGGCTACGACAACTAAGCAAACAACTTAGTTAAACAACTAAGGAGTGAAATTCGAAGAGCCTCCTATTAAAACAAAAAACTTGACTGGACGGGATTTAACCTAATGATGGAAAAATATCTGCTCTAGTACTTGTGCAAATTGTAAGTTCTTTCTCTTGATTAATTTTAAATGACGACTTACATTTGTTTTCAGTTCAGAGGGAGGGGAAACTGCATCTTGCTGTGAAGCAGGCACGGGGAACCTATTCCACAGAGGGCCGGTGTGGCTGCAGGTTTTTGTTCCAACCAACCAAGAGCACACATTTTGACCAATCATCTGTCTGAAGACTTGGGTCAGTTGATTGAATGATTCAAGTCTGGTGTGCTGCCGCTTGGTTGGAAAGAAAACCTGCAGCCACATTGGCCCTTTGTGGAATAGGTTCCCCATGCCTGCTGTAAAGGGTAAACATTAACTTAAACATTACTCAACTTCACATATCATGATCTGAATGGAAATTTACAAAAAAAAAAAAAGAAAGAAAGAAAGAAAGAAAGAAAAAGGATGAGAACAAATTTGTATGACAGAATTGTGTTTCTTTTTTCTTCTTCAATGCATTATCTCTCAACTCCACAGTTTCTGGTGGTTGAAAACTCTGGAGTGGGTAAGAGGGTGAAAAACTAGCAAAAGAGATGCATTTTAAAATGTAAATGTAGTAGCATTGACTCACCCTCAGATTTATCTCAACCTGTAACGGTAAGTGTGGGTGAAAAAAGTCACCACTCTCAGGATCTTGAAGTCAGTGTCTCTTTATTCAAGTTGTGCACAGAATCTCTCATGACAGTCATGAGAGAGGAGCTCCCCGAATAGAAAAAGTCATTATCAGTATTTAAGCACAATGCAGAGTACTTATAAAACACGTGATACTGGCTAGCAACAGCCACGTTATCTCTTATGTTGCAAGGAAGATGTTTTCGAAACTTAACCTCTCAAAGCTGTTTGCATATCTCCACTATCGTCAAAGCCACATTGCCAATTAAAACTGGACAGGTTCTCACAAAACTTTCCTGCAGAACAGGACATATGATCAACATGGTTAAATGAACACTCAGTATTTTTCCATCAGTAAGAGCACCTCATTACCTGGTCTTTTTAAATATGGCACCATGAGTTTAATGCATTTTTAACAATGAATTTAATGCACTTCAATAACATGCACATGCACTTTAGGTGAAGTATTGGCACTTTTTTCATTTGTAAAACATTTTGCATATTGAATAACATATAACATATTGCATAGTCGCACATTTTATAAAGAATTCAACCTATTTATTGAATATTTTATCCAGATCTATAGTCCTTTAATGACATTGTTTCCTTCTGGTAGGCGCTGTGGGGGCCACTCAGCTCCCCCTGGAGGAGAGGGACATTAGAGGAGATGTGCAGCCATGCTTTTATTTGATGAAATGCTGAGCTTAAGTAACTCAAAGTAATGTGTATTATGCCATAAGTGTATGTTAGTGCATGGAACAAAGTCATGAAGTGTATGAAATACTGACCAGCCTCTTTGTCTGCCTAAGGGTTTTCAGGCAAAAGGCTTCCCCTGGGGACAGACACAATTTTTATAGTTCTGGGGGGGGGGGTGTATCACTATTAATTAAATAAGGTTTACATGTGTTTGTTTTATAGGTTGAACATTCTCACCACACTCTATTATGCCTACAGTGAAAATGTCATAACCTTTTCCTTCATTTGCTGGTTTCACTCCATCACTCTGCTAAACTCTGCAAATCACCTGTTGAACACAGTCAAAGTCCAGAGATCATTGAGCTGCCCATTCAAAGTCTAACCACCTTAGGTGATCAACTGACACTGAAATCAGCTCACAGGATTTTACAAGACCCCACTCACATTTTATCTTCTGAGTTTCAGTGGCTTCAGTACTATATATGATAATTACTGATTACTGAATTACTGAAGACATATCCCTATAGAATCCACTATGTGGTACTGGTGTGGTAAATATTGTGTGAATTCGAAATTTCCGACAGCGCTTGAACGTCCCAGAACATGAAACGTGCTCCTGGCCGCGCCTCTTTATAGTAGGGCGGAGAGAAGCCGTTGTTTGGTTTCTGTTGATGTCCAGAATTACACAAGCGAGGGATGAGGTTTTACGACAGACCGGTTTCACAACAGCAAACGGGGCTCCATTTCTTCCACCTGCGACCACACAGCTTTTTAAAGGTGTTAACAGAAAGATACACACACACAAAAAAATCCAGTCCGAGTTTGAGGTAAATCATTTGACAGTTTTGTCAACGCTTTTTCTCTCTGGACGATAGCCGTGAAAGGAACATTGATTTTTTGCATTTCACGCGATTCTTTGAGTGACGACAACTCACGTTCATGATTGGGAATACACCGGTTTGTTGACGTGATTGTCTCGGTCGTCGCAAAACACGTAGTCCATCTGTCTGGGCCGCAGTCGTGGACTTCGCTGCGGTTATACATCGCTCTCATTGGAGACAAGTGTGGCTTGAGAAGTCTTTACGTACGAGACAGACACAGCAGCTATGGAGTTGAGTTCAGTGATATTAACGACGGGGAGCTCCATTGGGTTTTTCAGACTTGTCAACGCTGGAGCCAGCAAACTCCCCATGCCTGAGTCTGCCTGCAGGAATGCATGGAAGTGGAGAAATATCTCTACATCCGTCGTGCACAGTTTTATCACAGCGATATGGGCTGTGCTTTGGTAAGTTCAACCCAGTACATAAAAGTTTTATTGAGCTTTTCTAAATGAAACTGAGGCCTGATCGAAAAACGATGGATTTAAACATGTTCAGCTTGCAATGTGTTCACTAATGGATATGGACGTTTCCCGCGGTTGTACTTAAATTTTGATTTACGACCTCATTTTATTTCTGCCTTAAGTTCCACTTTGTTACGATGTCAGAGTCGATTGAAACGTGTTTCCGGGAGGCTTTACAACAAAAAACCCTTTTTAATGGAGATAAAGTTTTTGTTGTTGTTGTTCTTGTTTCTTTACAGTACTTCATGTAAACTATGTTTGTCTTTTCAGCTTTTTCCTTCACCCACAGATGGCTGAAGACTTGATAGAAACTCACTCTGTGTTTTCTCATGCTTTGGTATCGTTTTCAATTGGTGAGTAGCACTTTTTCAGTGGTCACTGCTGAAATATAAATCGTATCAGCGTATGAATAGGTTTCCTGAAAAAGTGAAGCTGAAGCATTAATCTGTTCGAATGGGACAGGGATGGTCCACAGGCTTTTTACTCTCTGAACTCAGTAAATTAGCAGTTTATATGTTGCTGATTCCTATAACATATCTGAAATAGTTAGTATTTACCATTATACACTTATAAATCTAAATTTTGTGTTTAAGTGTATTTAACCCATATTCATGATGTCCTTGCTTAAGTTTACTTAGTTTATTTTTTTAAACCTAGAATCCATAATGTAAACTACAGTCTAAATAAGAGTGCAGTATGAATTAGATTTTGCTTGATTTTCTAATTATATTTTAAACCTAGGAGTGAGCACATGTTACCACACATTTGTAAAATCATCCTGTTTTTACTTTTTTTTTCATTTATCCTCAAAGTATTCAAGACCATCTAGAGGCACATGTGAGCTCTCAAATCTGCAAATTTATTGGATGTGTGCCATGCAGCAAGAGCTCCCCAAGGACTCCCGAGATGTTTGACATTCTTTCAGGGAGTCCTGCGCTGGAGGCTTGCAAAGCAAGGAATAGTGTTAGTTTGTTAAGATCAATGGGGGCTCTATGATCGGTCCTAGGCACCAGGCGTAACCCTGTGTGGTCATGTGACTTCACTAAGACAGTAACTGTGCAAAAAGTCAGTTGATTTATGCAAGCGATCCATGTCAGGTGCCAGCGTTAATGGAGAGGGGTGTCATCTATGCTAATGCAAGTGTTGTGCGTCACAGAAGCCCTCCCACCAGGAATGAGGCATGATTCTTCTGAGACCTCAGAAATTTTAGAGGGTAGCTTTGCACACCATGTTTCTGCATTCAGCCATTGCTGGGATACCACGCTACAAACCTTGCTGTGACATACCGTCAGTGAGTGTTCATTTGCTGGATTAAGTTTCCAGAACAATACTCATGTTGTGACCAATAACCAGTTTAAGAACAATCCTCTCTCAACTCTGGATGTTTTACCCATAAAGTGGCATAATAAGTTGCCTCCAATACAGAATAAGCTCATGTTAATAGTTATAAGTATTGGTTGATCTGCATATTTTGTTGATAAAGCATAGAGGTCAAGACAAAACAACAAAAAACAAAACATCCATTAAGATGTTTACATGATTGGTATCAGACTAAGCCAGGTGTCTGAATTTGGTTTCTCATGCTCTTATGCAGGTTACTTCAGGTTATTCCACCAGAGTCATGTATCAAATTCCGGTTGTTTGAATAACTGGTTTGAGACAGGAATTCCCTGTTCATGTAAACATGCCACTGAGTCTCACTCAAGAAGATGTGTCACTAGCATTGACTGACTTATACAGGTTTTGGGTAATAGACAAGCCATGTTTGATTTGTTTCTAGACATCGCCTGTCCTGAGCCAAGGTTCCACATTGGTATCACATGACAGAATACAGGGAGGAATAATCTTTGTTAATGTTTATAAAGCAAGCATCAATTTTCCCTCAGTGTCACTTAGTCATTCTACATATTCACATCTGTGTTTTGAATATAGGTATGTCAGAGACACTATTGACTGATGGTAATTAATTACTGTAAAAACATGTGATTGTTATGTGCTCCTTTTGGCTGTTTCTGGCAAAACTTCACCCAAACCAAACCTCTTGTGATAAAAAGCCATTGTTGACAATACTGCATTGGGTAGGATTTTTACACCCATTGTCAGTGCTCTTGAAAAAATATGGGCTATTATGGAGACTACAGTATGAAAATACACTAATCGAATGCTTAATAGCAATCATGTAAGATTTATTTGGGTCAGTGGTAAGTGTTATTGTCCATGGTGAGACAAACCCAAATGTGTCGTCACATCGACAGAAGGGTTCTGGTATCATATTTCCAACATAATGGGGGTTAATTTCTGCCACACCAAAGCACTGAGCTCCTCTGCACCCCTCCATCCACTCCCTCCATCATCAACTCTTCATTATTTTTCCAGCATTCTCAAAGGTTGTCACCATGGATACAGCTGGTGGCAGGGAAGGGTAGGGGGTGGTGGATATGAATAGCCCCTCTCTGAAATGCATCTTGGTTGCCATTGCTGTCATTATGGAAGCAGGAGACTGACACACTTGATAAACTTGATGTTGCTTTTATCAAAATAATCTGTTGTGTTTTGGTTGAGTGATGAATTACTGAACCTGAAAATGCCACACTGCCTGTCCCCACAGGTTACTTCGTCTATGACTTCTTTGACATGGTGTTGAACCAGAAGCTGAGTCAGTCCTGGGAACTTCTCTTTCATCACATTGTGGTAAGCATCTTCGGTCTTTCAAGCATTACGGTCATGGTTAAAAAAAAAAAAGGTGTGCTCCAAGATTATATATTTTGGTCTAAAGATGTTTCACCTTGATTATCACTGACAGGAGATTATGGAATCTTTACATCTGTGTAAGAAATCATCAAGCTGTACCAATGATCCTCATACAAACTGAGCACCAAAAACCTACACCAGCGCACCTGTCACAATCACAGACATGAGAAAGACAAAATACCCGTCTTTCTTGCCTAGATACAAAGAACAAGTGAGGGAGGAACAAAGAGACAATCATTCCAGTGTGACAGCCCCCCCACCCTCCTCCCCCTCCAAGCATTCAACCTTATTTCATGCTTTGAGAAGGATGAACTCCACCCGACTCCCTCAGTTTTTCACTATCACTTTACTACACAACACCTTTTAGTAGATTCCCATCAGACGCAGTTATCTTCATGATATGCTTAGCTTCAACAGGCTGTTTTGGTGAGTGAGGAACAGGTCAGATGAGTTCACACTTACACACCTACTCATGCTTTTAAATATGAATGAAGATGCAATATAGACCTACATTACAGTACAGAGAGGCAGAGATTATGGATCTTGTTTTGCTTCCTCATTGCCTTATTAGTTGAAGCTTGTTTTTTTTTGTTTTTGTTTTTTTTTGACAAACTTAACAAATAATAGCTTGTCAACTTTTAGCATCATTTTACAAATGAAACATTGGCAAATTTAGGGTTTTGCTTTGTATGATGCATTTGGTAGCCTCAAAGATAAGCCAGCTCTGTGTGGTGTTGATTGTATCTAACTGTGACTTCCGCCATCTTTTGTTTCTTAAAAAAGTTTAAGACATACCTGAGTCAGTTATTCCCGGCTGATGCCCAGTGTTTTACAGATGAAAATGCTCAGTGATAGTTATCTGTGGGAACCAGCCTCAGTAACACCTGTATGTTTTTGCCATCAGGCTTCTTCATTCTTCTGCAAATGGTTGATGAGCTGACAGACAAATGAATTTCCCTTCGGGGATCAATAAAGTAATTCGTGTTCGTATTCGTATGTTTGCTGGTGGCAAAAATCCTAACAGTTCAACACCCGTATCCCCCTTTTTCAGAAAGTTATGTTTTTTTTTCCTCCTCCACTTCCTGGAAACCCAGTGAATGGGTGCTTTGGTCAGACCAACTGGCATCAGATTGTCACTAGAGTGTGGGAGGGATGAAGATTTCTTTCTCAATCACATGGTTCTTTGTGCCTCTCCACAGGCTAACTCTCTTTCTCTTTACTCATTCTGTTCCACCATTGTACCATCATCAAGACTTCCCTTCATTCTTTTCAGTCATCTTCACTCCTTGTTTTCCTTGTATGTTTCTAAAGAGACCACCCTCCTTATGTCTCCTTTGCAATTTTGCCCACATCACAAATGACATTATTTTATTTGAGGTAAGTGAAGGATGAAGCAAGACCTTGATTTGCCAAGGCAAGCACACTGGTCATCTGTAGTCTCAGGAGTTTGCCCAGTGGGTGAGCACTGAATCAGGCAGGACCAGCTGCTCATACAGTCAGGAGAGGGACATTGACCCCCTGATATTGGCAGCCCATTGGTTCACCTTTCTTTCATGTCCTGCAAACCTTTTACTATGTCAATATAGAATTTACCATTCTGTACGTATGCTAAAGGTGGAGTGGAGGTGTAGCTGAAGAGAACAAACTTAAGGTGATTTATATCAACTGAATCACAGTACAGCTTTATGTTAATGTGTTTTAACCCAGCAAACACAACTATATACATTATATACTCCACATGCTTCATACCTTGTCACATTTATGACAAGGTATTTAGTATTTATGACTGACAAAGAGAGCAAGGTACTTCACATGATTATAAAATCTGGACACAATGTGTAGGGCGTGTGTCTTGAAGTGGTGTAAACAATTGACAAAATAAACCGTGTTTTATCGTTCACTCGTAAGACGCCATAAAACTATACAGTTTAAGCAATAATATCATCATTACAGTTTAACACTACAGGACTGATGGATGCAAATTGTATTCAAGAGTATATGTCTTATAAAGTGATATCCATTCTCTTCCACTTGTACAGTCTTGTTGGTTCTGTCAAACTCATGCTTTTTTTTCTCTCCTGTGCTCTTGTGCTCTGTTTTGCCCCTACTTCCTCCTTAGTGTTTATCTGCTCAAATGCTTTTGCGTTTGCTCAAATGTTGTTGTTTTTTTCTTCAGTCTTCATTTCTGCAAATCTGCCATGAGGGTAACTTTGCTGCACATCATATAGTGGAACAGCATGTGGTGTAACACAAGTTTTGTTGATCTGTGTTGCTGCAGTCCAGGAGAAATACTAAAGTCAGACATTCCATGGAAAGTTTTTTTTTCCCCCTCTCAAGTAGAGAATTCAGCTTCTTACTTGTGAGACATGTGTGGGCCTTGTCATAGTCACTCACTCATGATGAGATCCTGTCACTGTGCTTCCTTTGGAAAACAGGAAGTCCAGATAATTATGCCAGAAAGTGGAATCCCTCTTCCTAGGAGATTGAATATGTATGTACTTACTGTATACAGTCTAAAAAATATAACCTGCAGGATTTTAGAAAAAAAAATCAGTAGACTGCACGTCTGTTTAATGTAATGTACACGAGAGTACAGTGAAATAAAATCCCCCTGTTGAGCCTTTTTCAGCTTTGCCAGCCTGTGACTCCTGGAAATAGTGAGCTTTTGCTTTAGCATATGAGCCAGAGCAGAAGGTTGCCAAGCAGTAGTAGTAGGCACTTTTTTCAGTGAAGAATTATAGCATGTGAGTAACTGTATGTCTAATGTTCTCTTTTGAGATTCCCAGTGTCAATAAACAGTGGAAGCACCAAGTGGATCAGTTTTGCCCTTCTGCTCTCTCTATCCACTGACAGGGGTTTTAGTTTTGTAGCATATTTGTGGTTTCCTTCCCTAAATGTTTTCATCCCTCTCTCATTAGGCAGAATTCAATTATCATTGCAGAGTAGGGCCAAGGGCAGCGTGCCTCTAAAGCAGATCAGGGCATCACAGGTTAATTGGCGCATTGGTTCCAAGCACTGCTGTTCTGCTCTGTCGAGTTGTCCACCAATGTAAAGGACACACCTTGAATGTTCTCCACACTCTGCTCCTGATATGGATCTCAATTATTAAACATTTTAATTAAAAAAAGTGTATTAGAGTGTGTCAGTGCTCACACCTAAATGCAAAACTTGCTCTTTTACACACTGAAATGATGAATGACAGGATTTTGTAACACCGAGGGAAAATAATACATTTTTTAACTTTGTGCTATCTTCCAAAATTGCAACAATCACCCAGAATAGCCTGTTACACATTCCAGCTAATATATAACTATAAAACTGTTTGTCACCTGTCACATTTCCTCCTATACGTTCAGAAAAAAACAGTTGAGGCTGTTTCCATATGACTTTTAGGTACTTGGAGTTTTGAATTTGGGGAATCTGCTGTTTTACAACTCCTCATCCAAGTGGAGCAGGCTTGAGCAAATCTGTGCAAAGGACTATGAGCAAAGAGCAGATCCCATTAAATTGTTGAAAAGATGACTTTCATCTACACCCACCTCCCTCTCCTCATGGATGACATACAGGAAATTATGAGGGGTCCAGTTTAATGGCAGATTTCATCAACGTGAATGTCTATGGAATGATGTCCTTATAGTCTGTGGATCCTATTCACTATTTTATTCACTGGTTCATTTTTGCCACCTTTTCCAATTAAATCCCAAGTCGAGCTTTTCCTCTTCAAGGTTCATCTTGCACCTACCTCAGATACGAATGGAATTTGTCTCAGTTTATCAGACATGAAAATAGATATTTGTGGAGTGTGAGGCAGTCTCACACGGCCAATAGGCTATGGCACTTTGAGGAAGCAGGAGTGAACTGTGTTTGGTTGTTGATCATGTTGTGACTAGTGTGATGCCATGTGTCACTGAAATGCTGCCACAGATTTCTGCACATTCCACTCTGTATTATTCTGGATGTCTACTTCTGTCTTTTTTTCTCTAACCCTTTTCTCTCATTTAGCTATTCCTTCCACTAGCTGCTAGCTGTCAAATACAAACAAAGATTGGCAACATTTGCTGGACTCTGGTGTGAGGTTTGCTGTTGTTCAGGCAGCCTCATTTAAGCTCAGCCGATCTGAGTGTTAACACAAACTGGTGTTTTATTGTGCGCTTCGTACAATAGACTTGTGTTGTCTTCATGTATAAAACAGCGAAGGCCTTTTGTTATTTCATAGCAGCAGCTGATATGGTATGTACGGTATGTTTGTGTTTTTGCTAGCCATGCCACAGATTTTCTGACCCCATATATTGGTGGAACAAACCTCATGGAACAAGCGTTACTTTTTAAAATCTCCTGTGTCAACAGTCTGAGCAGTGAAAAACCCCTGTGTTTTTTCACTGAGATTTCTTTTGGTGGGCGAAAGACTGCGATGCATGTGTGTGTGTTTCTCAGCAGTGTCATCTTTTTGGCGGGGAACCCCATGAGGTCCCCCCATTTTGTGTATATAGAGATGAGAGGACAGACATCTGGTCTCCACATGAACCTCAAGCTCCCAAGAGAGATACATGCACACACACACACAGCAAAGCTCATGCATGTGTGCACCCCCCCCCCAACAAAAAAACTCTCTCCACAGCTCCACTCCATATATCACACAGACAGCCTTGTTATCAACCCCCCTTCCTGCATCCTTGTGTAGCCCCGAAGTGTCTCCCCCCGCCCCCCCTCCTCCACCTACTCCCTGCAGCTTGCACCACCCCCTCACATGGACACAAACCAGCGAGTGCCTCTGCTACTATTATATTATGTTTTTGTGTGGGTTTTTCCCCTCAGGCTTTTACATTGACTGTTTTCCTTGTCCATTCATCAGAAACAGTTCAGTCGTGTGATACAGCAGCAAAAATCTGTAAAATTGAGGTATGAACACAAGTTGTATCCATCCTTAGCAGAGTAGGCTTGTGTGAATGGGCCTTACATTACTCTGTATTAGGTTGTCAGCAGGAAAGACTAGTTGTGCTCCAGATGTGTAGTCACACGTGCGTTGCTTTCCAAAGAGGCTGGAAAGTAGAAAAGCAGAGTGCACTAACAGGGAGGTGGCAATTGTTCATAGTTGGCAAAACAACTAGGTATGCTGTCTGTAGAGGTATCCATCCATTACCAGGCTTAGGAATCAGGCAGAGTCAACTCTACTTGAAAAGCAAGGTGTGTCAATGTAGGGACTGTGCACCTCATCACCTCAAACCAACGCATCAGAAACACAGACCAAACTTGGCTCAGATCCAGCTGCTGTGAGAATACCAGAGTACTTACGCATGTGTCCAAAAGCAGCATGGGTGGGTATGTAATCATGATCATCAGGAACGACCTCACTCTTCACATTTGTAGTGGAGTTAACTATTTATTTCTTTTTTTTTTTATCATTATTCTGCACAGTAAACCTGAGATATATGCAGTAATTGTCAGGTTTTTGCCATAATAAGAACTGTGATAGTGCTTTGAATTAACAAAGGTATATTACCAGTATTTCACTCATGTATGCTGTAATGATGAAAGATTAGTTTATACGTCGCTGGATACGGCACGTGGTTGGTTGTTAGTTTTCCTTGGCATGTCATGGTAAACAGGGGCAAACAGCCAGTCTACCTTTGTTTAAAAGAAGCAACATCTGCCCTCACAGACCTCTGAAGTTCACTAAGAGGCATCTTATGTCCTCTTTGTTGAATATGTGGCCAAAACTGAAGAGTTAACATTACATGCTGCTGTTTTCCAATGGGATTATTGCAGGAACTTTTTCTTGGCCGAGCACAGGCTAATTGTTTTACAATTACACCAATATGTAAGACTATTCCTTCAAGCATTTAATACTCTATTTTAAAGGCAAAATAATATTGAACTGGAGATATATTGACACAATTGCTGCAGCCCTCACAGTGCAGCCCTTAAACAATGTGGAACATCTTCAGATCCCAAGACATTTCTGGTTCTTCCTGGTCCTAATGGACATTAACATGCAGTGGAAAAGCCATCACAGTCTTTTATCTTTGGCCACTTGGAGAGGTGAGGTAATGGTTAGGTCTGTACAGTGTGTGTTAAGGCAGCGCAAACCAGAGCTCCTCCCTTCACACACAGTGCATGAATGCATCAAGCGATTGTGATTCACTAAAACACACCTATTAACAGTCACAGAGACTCACCCTGATGAGCACGTGTACACACACACACAAACAAAAAAATACCCATGGAAAGCTAACTGATTATCTGTATCCTAAATAATTGTGTTTGGAGACGTGAATTTCTGATCTGTCTGTGACTGAGGCACTGAAATGGCCTGCTGTCAGCTGACGGGAGTTAATGCAGGTCGCATGATAATTGTTATGACCACCATCCCTCAGTGTGTGTATGTGTGAGAGAGAGAATGATAATTACTGTCTCGTGTTTCCAAGCTGAAAATCATTCCCTCCATTTTCCCTTATAGACTTTGAGCCTTTGCAATTCCCTCCCACCTTCTTACCGACCCACTGCTGCTCTGCCTATGACCAGATGGCTAACATATCTCTGTTAGTCTCCTCCCCATCAAATGGACCAAAGTGCATCGTATCCCTTAACGACCTGTATCACCTGTTCTACAGTGGGTTTTTATTGAATGCAGTTTTATCAGAGTGTGTTTGTATCATGAGAGGACAGAGGATGTTTTGAGGTATAAACAATTAATGTCACACACTGATTGGTGTGATGATTACATGGAAGTTCAAAGGTTAAGGCCTAGCCTCTGTTTATCAGGGGCACACGTGTATGTATGAAGTATAGTTTGTGTGAAGGAGATCATGTAAACCAGGGGTCACCAAACTTTTTTCTCTGGGGGCCACATTGTCGTTCCTGACTGTGATGGGGAGCCGGGGTCAGGTCAGCTATATAACATAGAATTGTATGACCCAGACAAATATGACCACCAGCAGGCCTCATTGTCTAGTAGAGATTACTAGCCTGGCACAGCCATCCACAGTACTATATCAACACTTGATTCCTGGCACATATTTGTTTATCTTTACTAGTGGTTTGCAAAAGTAGTAATCAAGTCTTCACACTTTGTTTTAATTTGAAATACCACAGATATTCCATTTATTTATTTAAGTAAGAAACATCTGCCTAGTTAAGTGGATTGACACTGGCAAAGGTGAGTGAAAAATTATAAATTGTAGGTAGGCCTGTTAATATTATTAATAATATTAATAATAATTGTGTGCAGCACTTAATAAAGGTCAAATAAATAGGCCTATAAAATAAATAAAATAACATCCATCCATTTTCTTCCACTTATCCGGGACCGGGTTGCGGGGGCAGCAGCCTGAGCAGGGACACCCAGACTTCCCTGTTCCCAGACACTTCCTCCAGCTCTTCCGGGGGGACCCCAAGGCGTTCCCAGGCCAGCCGGGTGACGTAGTCACTCCAGCGTGTCCTGGGTCTTCCCCGGGGCCTCCTTCTGGTGGGACATGCCCGGAACACCTCCTGAGGGAGGCGTCCAGGGGGCATCCGGTACAGATGCCCGAGCCACCTCAACTGGCTCCTCTCGATGTGGAGGAGCAGCGGCTCTACTCCAAGCTCCTCCCGGGTGACAGAACTTCTCACCCTATCTCTAAGGGAGCGCCCTGCCACCCTGCGGAGGAAACTCATTTTAGCCGCTTGTATTTGGGATCTCGTTCTTTCGGTCATGACCCAGAGTTCATGACCATAGGTGAGGGTAGGAACGTAGCTCAACCGGTAAATCAAGAGCTTTGCCTTTCGGCTCAGCTCTCTCTTCACCACAACAGACCGATACAACAACTGCATTACTGCGGCCGCCACACCGATCTGCCTGTCAATCTCACGCTCCATCCTTCCCTCACTTGTGAACAGGAGCCCGAGATACTTAAACTCCTCCACCTGAGGCAGGAACTCTCCCCCAACCTGGAGGGGGCAAACCACCTTTTTCCGGTCGAGAACCATGGCCTCAGAGTTGCTGATTCTCATCCCTGCGGCTTCACACTCAGCTGCGAACTGCCCCAGTGCATGCTGAAGGTCCTGGCTCGAGGGAGCCAACAAGACAACATCATCCGCAAAAAGCAGAGATGAAATCCGGTGACTCCCGAACGGGACCCCCTCCGGACCCAGGCTGCGCCGAGAAATTCTGACCATAAAAATAATGAACAGAACTGTTGACAATGGGCAGCCCTGCCGGAGGCCAACATGCACTGGGAACAGGTCGGACTTACCGCCGGCAATGCGAACCAAGCTCCTGCTCCAGTTGTACAGAGACTGTACAGCCCTCAACAGAGGGCCTCCGATCCCATACTCCCGAAGGACCTCCCACAGAATACCACGGGGGACACGGTCAAATGCCTTCTCCAAGTCCACAAAACACATGTGAACTGGTTGGGCAAACTCCCATGAGCCCTCGAACACCCTGTGGAGGGTATAGAGCTGGTCCAGTGTTCCACGACCAGGACGAAAACCGCATTGTTCCGCCTGAATCTGAGGTTCGACTATCGGCCAAATTCTCCTCTCCAGCACCCTGGAATAGACTTTCCCCGGGAGGCTGAGGAGTGTGATCCCCTGATAGTTAGAACACACCCGCCGGTCCCCCTTTTTGAAAAGAGGGACCACCACCCTGGTCTGCCAGTCCAGAGGCACTGTCCCCGACTGCCACACGATGTTGCAGAGACGTGTCAGCCAAGACAGCCCCACAACATCCAGAGACTTGAGATACTCAGGGCGGATCTCATCCACCCCCGGTGCCTTGCCACTGGGGAGCTTCCGAACTACCTCAGTGACTTCAGCTTGGGTGATGAATGAATCAACCTCTGCGTCCCCCGCCTCTGCTTCCTCTATGGAAGGCATGACAGTGGGATTGAGGGATCCTCGAAGTACTCCTTCCACCGTCTGACAATATCCCCAGTCGAGGTCAACAGCTCCCCACCTCCACTGTAAACAGTGTTGGCAGAGCACTGCTTCCCCCTCCTGAGGCGCTGGATGGTTTGCCAGAATTTCTTCGAGGCTGATCGGTAGTCCTCCTCCATGGCCTCCCCGAACTTTTCCCATACCCGAGTTTTTGCTTCCACGACCGACCGGGCTGCCACATGCTTGGCCTGCCGGTACCCATCAGCTGCCTCAGGGGTCCCCTGAGCCAACCAGGCTCGATAGGACTCGACAGGCAACAGAGACCTTGTGGCCACAGCTCCAAACAGCCGCGTCAACAATGGAGGTGGAGAACATGGTCCACTCAATGTCTCCAGCCTCCCTCAGGATCTGGTCAAAGCTCTCCTGGAGGTGGAGAGTTCTGCCAGACGTTCCCAACAGACCCTCACAGTGCATTTGGGTCTGCTTAGTTTGTCCAGCTTCCTCTCTTGCCACCGGATCCAACTCACCACCAGGTAGTGATCAGTTGACAGCTCAGCCCCTCTCTTCACCCGAGTGTCCAAGACATACGGTCGGAGATCAGATGACACGACTACAAAGTCGATCAGTGATCTCCAGCCTAGGGTGTCCTGGTGCCACGTGCACTTATGGACACCCTTATACTCGAACATGGTGTTCGTTATGGACAGACTGTGACTAGCACAGAAGTCCAACAACAGAACACCACTCGGGTTCAGATCGGGGAGGCCGTTCCTCCCAATCACGCCCCTCCAGGTGTCACTATTGTTGCCCACGTGAGCGTTGAAGTCCCCCAGCAGAACGATGGAGTCCCCAGTTGGGGCACTTTCCAGTACCCCTCCCAGGGACTCCAAGAAGGCCAGGTACTCTGCACTGCCGTTTGGTCCGTAAGCCGAAACAACTGTGAGAGACCTATCCCCGACCCAGATGCGCAGGGAAACGACCCTCTCGTTCAGTGGGGAGAACTCCAACACATGGCGGCTGAGTTGGGGAGCTATGAGCAAGCCCACACCAGCCCACCGCCTCTCACCATGGGCAACTCCAGAGTAGAAGAGAGTCCAGCCTCTCTCAAGGAGTTGGGTTTCAGAGCCCAGACTGTGCGTAGAGGTGAGCCCAACTATCTCTAGCTGGTACCGCTCAACCTCCCACACTAGCTTGGGCTCTTTCCCCCCCAGTGAGGTGACATTCCATGTCCCTAAAGCCAGAGTCGTTGTCCAGGGATTGGGTTGCCAGGGCCCCGCCACCCAAACCACAAAGCACTGGCCCCATCTGAACCCTCTCGCAGGTGGTGGGCTTACAGCGAAATTATAATAATATGAGTAATAGATCAACTAGCCAGCTCTTATGCCTATCCATTTGAGCATGATGTTGACCAAAGCAAAAAACTTGAATTCTGACGCTTTCTCATTCAGCTGGTCATACACGTTGTCCCCCAAATCTTCGGTTCGCCTGGTCATAGTAGGTGCGGAGAGACTCACCGCGTTGAGCGCATCCTTCTTGTCGGGACACACCTCCTCGGCCACAGCAAGCATGCATACTTTAATCCCCATGAAGTCCCCATCAGTAAACGGCTTTCCATGTGTAGCTAGTAGGTGAGCTACCTACCTAGCTCGGACAGCAGCCTGGCTAGCACACTAGCATACTCTTTGTGGCGGGTTTCGTAGTGACGACGCAGATTATATTCTTTGAAAACCGACACACTTTCTTTACATACAAGACAAACTGCACGGTCCTTACACTGAACGAAAAAATAATCTGTGGTCCACTGTTCTTTAAAAACTCTGCACTCTCTGTCAACTTTTCGCATACTGCTAGCCATTTTGCTGTCCTGAACACTGACAGTTCTCTGCGCGTGCCCTGCCTGTCACTGCTTGATCACGAGCATATGATGAAAATTCAGAAAATATGAATATTTCATTTCATAACTAAATATCAATTTTAATTGATAAAATCAACAAAATACAAGATGCATACATGTTATTATTTGCCAAAAGCAATTTTAAAAAATAGGCCATGATGACTTTTGGGGACTGCCTCATAGGGCCAGTTCTAGTGGTGAGGGGCAGTGGGGCTGGGGGGCCAGTCAAAGGGGCATGGCGGGCTGGAGTTGGCCCGCGGGCCATAGTTTGATGACCCTGATGTAAACACTCAAAAACAGAACAACCAGGGCTTTGTGTAAAATTCTTTTGTCTTGATACCAGCCAGTGTGTTTACATGCACAGCAAAGTCGAGCTGTGCTCATAGCTCGAGTTGCGCGTCTCCTTGGAGTTCTGTCCTTGTCCCAGTTTGATGCAACAGGGAGAATTGAATAGTTGATGGAAACATGTCCGCCGCAGTCAAAACTCCCTCTCTTTTCTTGCTCAAACAACCCCATGTTCTGCATGACTGACATCAGCCAGAAAGCTGTTGGGCAATAGTGAAGCAAATTGGTTTTACCCACAGCATCTTTTGTTTGTTAATGCATCAGGCTGGGCACCATCCGCATGTCTATGGTTTTAAAGTTGAACTCTTATGGTTCATGTTTTGAGTTATTTCCAGTCTGGGAATGGGCTGATAATAGTTGTGTGTTGTATTTAGCCTCAGTATTGAGACTTTGCTGTAACATTTGAATAGCCAAACACTGTCCATTTGCATTATTTCAAGTTTTTTTTGACGATAGAGTGAGTAATATACGTGAAATCATCAAAGACAAAAAGTGGTGTTGATGTGCTTTCATCTCTCTCTTGTTGGTGTAAATTATTGAATTTAGTGCTTTCTCAAACAGGTATGCTCAATTGGTTTGTGTGCATTTGTCTGTTTGAAGCCCTTTTG
Source organism: Caranx ignobilis (assembly GCA_021432705.1). Lineage (NCBI taxonomy): Eukaryota > Metazoa > Chordata > Actinopteri > Carangiformes > Carangidae > Caranx > Caranx ignobilis. The sequence continues at coordinate 22,901,925 of MU269990.1, forward strand.
TGTGTGTGTGTCATGTGGCACCACCCACTTATTGTTGTTTTTTTCCCCCATATAAGTTCATTATCATTCAACGCCCAGCATTGGCATTGATATTCATACTGACTAAGCCAAGTGATTATCCAGTGACAGGAAAACTGGTTTGACATGGAGATCCTTCATAACCTTTGTGTTATTAGGCTATTTAGAGAAGGAAAGTACAGGATAGTGCATCAGTGGTGTAACAAGGATGTGGAAGAGAGATGCAGGCAAGTAAAAAGGTCAAAGAACCAACACCTGGTGATGTTGAGCCCAGGGCAGGGAGAGGGAGGGGGTGTTCCCAAAATACTCAAATATGTAACAGCAAACATACCTGAAATAAGAGGCTAAAGACAGAGGCAGGTTATAAAAAGTGTTTAACTCTAAACACACTCTACTGCCAGTTTGACTTTCCAGGTGTTATCTTTCTTTTCTTAGCTTTATCTGTCCCTGTGGCAGCCTACCAATACTGATTGCAATGGTGGCTCAATTTATAAGCGAAAACATACCTGTCATCTTGACACAAGCTTTTATCAAGTGATATTTACCCAATGGTTGACCCGAGTGTTTCCTGTGATGCTAAACACCTGGAAAATAGATAGCAGAGGGTCTTTTCTTTATCACGTTTCACATTGTTCATGTTACCATGTACATGCCTGCTGTTTGCAACCACTCCCCCCGAAAGTGGGACATAAAGGTCCCTTACCAGGATGTAGAGAACATTTAATTGAGCCCATGGGGAGAAAATGCAGCAAACGAACACTCACATCACCTTGTTTTTCAGCCCTTTGCTTGGATTTTACACAGGTGGCTATAACAGTAGGTTAATGTATATAAGACCAGTCCAAAGGTTAAACAACACTCCAATTTAAGTGAAGGACTGCCCCCCTCATTGACCATAAAAAAGAAAATGTTCCACAATGATGCAAGTTGCTGAGCTTATACCACGCTATATGACATGGTTTTCATATTCTCCTCCCAAAGTTGAGATTGAAAATTCATTCTTAATCATGAGGCTGTGCACACAACGTCCAGTCCTGTGTGCTGGAGTATTTCATTGTCCCATAAGTCTGAGTTTTTGAAGATGAACCGGTCTATGTCAGTGAGGTGACTTGTTATATGCCTGTTTCTGTCCCTGTCTCTGTTTTTGTCTTTGTCTCTGTCTCTGTTAGTAAGTAAGTAAGTTGGACACATTTGGCTGCTGAATGTAAAAGTCAGGCTTCAGCAGAGCTCAGCCAGGCAAATCCAGCTAATGCCAATGCAGCTGCTATCTGGTTGGCTGCTGAGCTATATGGGCTCATGATGACCTGAGATGGTCAGGTCGTCACCTCTCTTGAGTGGGAGGACAAATGCATAGTGACTGTTTTGTGTTAGGGAGAAAATCTGTGGTCGAGTCCTGGATGTTTATCGAGCTTGTCCAAGGAGAACGGAGGAACCAGTGACGCAAAAAAGCATGTGACGTCACCTCAATTCTGAGGAGACAGGCCTTCACACCTCATCTTTTATGTGGCACGTAAGATACCTAAGAGCAGACACAGTGGGCTGTGTAGATGAGTGTGTCAGCATCCTGTTGGCTCACTGACCATGAAATCAAGATAAAGATTTACACTTCCTGGGTGATGTGAGAGTACCAATTGTCTCTCCCTCTCACACAATGTTCTGTGTTATCCCACACGGCTCCAGTTATCAGCAGAGTTCAGCAGTTGTGTCTGGGGCATGCCAAACATTCAGATTTAGGACACCAAGGGAGGCATCATGACCATGTCTTTAGGCCAGATATGAGATTGAACTTTGACACACAGGGACCTTTGACCTGGTAGAGTTACATATGGAAGATGTCAGTGTTTCCCTTGCATTTTCATTGCTTCACGTTGACGACTCAGTTTTACTTTGAAAAGCACGATTGAGATGTGTTTACTTGACACACGGCTTCAACACTATTGTGTCTTTACTGTACAAGTCGCGCCTCCCTGAGCTGCTCTGCCAACAATGTTTGCTCCAAGGTTAGATAATGGATGGCTGTCATTGGTTGATCCAACATATACAGACTCCGGTAAAAGAGATGTCACTACCACAGAAACTCTACACACACGTGAAGGGGGGGACAAAGTCATGTTTTCACATGAAGTTTGTCAGTGTCCAAATGTAATTGAGGCTTGTACGATTTAATTTCCTTTCCAGTTTAATGAAATCCAATAAAGTGTAGTCCTTCTTTACCCACACTGCTGTCTTAAAATCTGATTTAACACTTTGTGTTTGTGAAAATTTGTTTCTCAGTTAAATCCATATAAAATATTTTCTAACATATTTTATTCATGATTCGTTCCCTGTCACTTCACAGTTTTTGCTCTTCTTGGTCCCTTTGGCTCTCAGTGCTCTTTCTCAGAGCACAGACTTTGTGCCTGAATTTGTCTTCATCATCTTACCTCAGAGTTTACTGACGTTTTGTTTTGAACTTCCCTGTTCTGTTGCATTTTATCCAGATTAAATCAGACTTCAGATGAGCCAGATTCCAGAACATGCGCTTCAACTGGGAGCTGCAAAGTCTGGTAGCTCTGAGTTTTTACTCAACCTTGGCTTTATTTTGTTGTGTTTTTGTATGTTTTTGTCGTATCTTGTCAACTACTGATGGCTACGTCTGTGGGGACAGGAGATTCTTCAGGAGAGAAGCTTCTGTCATTGAAAATGGAGCAAGTCTGGAGGATGCCACCCTGTTCCAGCTGGATGAGGAGCTGCTTTTGTGGTTACTGTGCTGGTGGTGCAGAGGTTAAAGGCTTGGAAGTGGAGATGTACTGTGGGTCCTTTCTGCCATCAGTCATCATGCAAAATATCAACTCTCTGCCCAACAAGAGTGATGAGGAGCTGGAGATATGGGGGAAGACTCAGGAAGTAGACATTTTTTTCAAATCAAAACAATACTTGTGTACATCCCACCAACGGCTACTGCTGAAGTTCCATGTGAAGTTCTCCATGAAGTTGTTGCTAGGATACAGACTAAACATCCTGAGGCACTTGACTTCAGAGTGATCAGAGACACATGCTGGTGGAGGCCATTCTGAACAACTCAGATCATCCTCTTCATAACACCTTGATGGACCAAGAAAAGAGTGGTGGTGGACGGCTCCTCTCTCTTCACTGCAGGACGGAGAAATATAGAAGATCCTTTGTACCTTCAGCCATCAGGCTTCTTCATTCTTCTGCAAGTGATTGATGAGCTGACAGACAAATGAATTTCCCTTTGGGGATCAATAAAGTAATTCGTATTCGTATTCGTATTCGTTAAAGACCACTGGTTGATCAGGCTGCAGCTTAAGGCTGTGTGCATGTGAAGGTGTGCATACATATGGGTATTTGCACACACACGCACACACACCCCAAATGATAAGAATCTGTGTCCGCCTTTGGGAGTTATTTTGTCTCTGCTGCATCAAAACTGTCGCAACACACCAACAGAGTGGACTGCTTCAGCATGACAGCGCTTTTGTTTTTGTCCCAGATAAAGGATTCAGTCTAACCCCCAAAACAAAACAGGAGATTGCCCTTATGCTTTTAGGTGATCCACACACACGTTGATAAAGTCGTAGTTGTGTGCTGCTTGCCTCAGCACTTTGGTGACACGGTGTTATGACACACACCTTGTGTAAGTAAATCACCCTGGGAACTTCCTGAGACTCACCTGGCACCTTCTCTAATGTAGATTTCGCCTGAGAGTGACTGACCAAGACTGCAGTTTGATCTCACAGATTCATGAGTGTGCTGGTGAAGCAGTGTGTTTGTACTGCTAAGTACGGTGCTTTCACTGTCGTCATTGTTCACCTACATGGCCAGTCATCACTGTCATTATAAGCTGACAGCAGGGGAGGAAGTGTTTGATTTGATTTACACTGTTATTACCTGAGGTGTGTCTCTGAGTCAGCCAGTCAATCCTGAAATCACAGTGGTTTACGGTACAGCTACAGTGTTTGGTGCAGTCTGTCGGTAGCATCTTCATCCACACTGAGATATCTCAATAAGTGAGTAAGTTTCTAGTGACTTTCAGTACCTCTCATAGTTACAGGTCTAAGTGTCCCCCCTTTACAGACATTTAAGTGTATGACAGGATATTTTGAGAATGAATGTTGTCATTGAACAAGTTTCATGTGAATTGTTGTGAACCAGGAACTTGGTGTGACTCACTGCTGCTGAAAACCAGTCAGTGAACAACCCACTTGAGCCGATGTCACCGATGTTACAGTGGAAACTCAGTGTAAATTCCAGTTAGGGATGGTTCACTGCTGACTCTCCTCACATGCCCTGTCATCTAACCTACCGTAACATATCGCATAACTGTTTGCTGCATGAGAGAAGGCATCCTGTGACTAATAGGAAACACATATGCACAAACATGCAGCTGTTTCTCCAACTTAGCCATGAGTGATGGTAGAGGTCACTCTGGCACCACAGTGACCCGCACTAACAAGACTGCTCTGTTTGTAGTGATCCTCTTTCACCCTCTCCCCCAGCCGTCCCCTTTCCATGCATAAACATGGCTGCCCAGGTGGTAACAAGTGTGAAGCTGAAGTACAACAAGCACAGTCTGGCGTCCAGCTACACTGCAAGTGTGCTCTGAGTGTGAATGAAGCTGTTGAAATGTGGCATTGTGAATGGGTGCGGGTTCCTGTGGAGAGCTGGCTGAACAGCTTGTCGCAGTAGAAACACATTTCTGTCATCCAGAATTTACACCTGCAACACAGCTGCTGTCGGAACATTTATTCTCTCATGACATATCAGATACTGTGTGTAATCCTTCCTCATGACTCCTCAGGGTACGGTCAGTGCTCTGTGTCTGTTGAGTTGTATCGGGTTTTTTTTTTCCTTGGGACAGTATTTTTATGATGTTGCTGCCACCTTGTGGACTTCCTCTGTTTGTTACATCACAGACTTTCATAAGCATTGCTCAGCAGACATGTTTTATGGCAGTTCTGTCCTTTCACATTGATGCCAAATCAAATGCTGTCAGAGGTGAAAGGAAGCATTCAGACATAAGACATTGGAAGTCACCTGCTGCCAAGATAACCTTCAGTCAATGCCTGAGGAACTGGAGGAGATACTGTCTTGTAATCACACACCACTAAGAATGACAATAAAGAGAATCTTGAATCTTGAGTCTGTTATATTGACACATGGATATTAAAAAAAAAAAAAAAAAAGCTTTTTCCTGCTAGAATTAAATCTATTTTTGAATCATTTAGTTTAGATGTAAAATCAACTACAACATCTACTACAAATTAATCAAGTTGGACTTGAAAACTTGGACTCTTTTTGCTGTGAGACTGCTGCCAAAATTTCCATTACAATCAGCTGGTGCTACAAATCACTAGATTTATTCTGAAGCAGTGACATCCTTTGCAACTGGAAACATATAATTAGTTATTCATTTGTTATCTGGATTATTTGAGGCTTTCTTTTTTATGTTAACGCAGCATGTAGCACATCATGCATTGAAAACATTCTTGTTAAATGCTCCTTTGTAAATTTCCTCCCCCCTGTCTTTTTGTCTCTGTCTTCTCCTGCAGGTGATCACCTGTTTCGGCCTCTCTGTGCTGTCTTGCCGCTATGTGGGCTTTGCTGTGGTGGCGCTGTTGGTGGAGATCAACTCGGTGTTCCTCCACCTCAGGCAGCTCTTGCGTATGGCTAACATTGCCACTGGTACACTGTACCGGGTCAACAGCATGATCAACCTGGGAACATACATGGTGTTCCGCATCAACACCCTGGCCTGGATGACCCGCTGGCTGGTGCTCAACAGGGACAAGGTGCCCCTCCTAGCCTACACACTGGGTAGCGTGGGTATGGCCATCATGACGGCCATGAACATTGTCCTCTTTTATCGGCTGCTTAGGAGTGACTTTTTGAAGAGCAGCACCCGGGAGACCAAGAAAGAGAAGGAGATGTAAAGGCAAGGAAAAGAAGAAGCACAAGAAGGATTTGATTCATAAACACATTCACTGCTGTAGGTTAACACTCTGGCTGAGATTAAGCACCATTAAACCTGTGTGTCGTATGCTCGGAGGGATTTTGATATCTCTCTGGACAGGTACGTGCCATCAGTTGGCCTCATTCCAAACACCAATCACACAGCCATTACACTGAAAACTACACTTGCCTATCAGTTTAGCTTTGACAGTTTTGGCCTCTGTGTTTCTGTGCTCTAGTCATCCTTAAGTGCCATTAGTGGCTCACTAATGGCAGATGAAGGCTTCTTCACAGGTGCAATGCAAGGCCTTGTGAAACAACAACCCAAAGCCTTATTGTCGCACAGGGCCTTACAGCTAAATCTTCTCTGAAATGTAGCCTATAGTAAATGAATAGACACTGTTTGTAAGACAAACCCTCCAACATCCATGCATACACCCAATTTAGATAGATAGATAGATAGATAGATAGATAGATAGATAGATAGATAGATAGATAGATATAGACATCTACAATATTAATGTTGTATATAATATACATGTACACTTTTGTTGATTATTTACGGAGTTTATTTACCACTGAGTAAAATACAGGTGGAACCCAAACCCTTGTTGTGTCACACTAGCACTGCACAGGGGAAGATGTCTCTTTTTTTCCACCAAATGTCCTCAACTAAAAACCAGCTCCTACCTCAGAAAACAACAACAACAACAACAACAACTTTCTCACCTCTTTCTTAAAACAAGCTTTACTGTCAGCGATTGGCAGGTTGTTTGTTATTAGCACACATTACAAACATCAGAAGAAGAACAGAACTAATTGATCCAGGACTCTCTAAAGAAAGGGAGAGGTGCTCAGACCATGAATAAATACTAAATACTAGAGGATGTGTTTGAATAATTGTTGTCACAGTGCAAATCAATCTGACATTTAGCAGCTTAACGGTGGCAGTCGTCATGCTTTGTCAAATAATATCAAAACATAAAAGAATTCACAAAGCAAAAGAAAGCAACAGATGAGTGCTGGTAGGCTTCAACTTCATTGTATTTACACAGCACAACTATGAAGATCAAAACAACCCATGCCTGTCAGAAAAACCACCTTTTATAAAACTCAATTGATTAGCTTAAACGGATAGGCCCATGTATCAGTTAGAAAGACAAAAGGAAGAATTCTTAGTATCCATCACTAGTGATGTCAATGTCCATCGCAGCTCACACACTGGCTATTGCTTTTGCCAGTACACTTGAAGTCTGCAATGAAGAAAAACAAAGCACACTAAATGACAGTAGATGGTGCTGTATTTCAACTGACGTTAATTTTTTGTATGTATTTTTATAGTGTCTCATGATTGCGTACATTCTGCAATAGGAGTTTTCAGACAAGTTGTTATTCCTCATTTGGCCTGTTGGGGGCAGCAAACTCCTCAACATCACCTCAGTGATGTCACAGCCCAAGACCACCAGAGATGACTTCATTAATTTGTCTTTGTAGGTCTGTGCCTTCCGGCCCTTTTTTAAATTCAAATTTACCAGTTAGCAAGAGTGTTCGAACAAACGGCTCTGAGATCTAGAAATTCTGCAGATTGTTATTCAGAACGTCATCAGCATCATAATTACAGTCCCTACATGGCATGGAAATGTTGCCAGTTCCCAGCGATATTTTGTGTTGTTGCTTTTGTGTGTGTGTGTATTTGTTAATTGATGGGATAAATATGTCTATATTTGTAATTTATTTGTGAGGTGTGAATTTAAGATGGAATGAACACAGTGTTCAATTGTAGTGAAGCTCATTGTGTAAGTCATGTTGTTGGGCCATTTTGACACTTTGGGTCATAATTTGTTCTTGTTTCGTATCTCAAGCTACAACTTGCTGAACTCATTTCAGCTTGGTGAAGCTAACCTGCACTGATGAGAGTATTGTAAACAGCTAATTAAAAACACAAACAAAATCAACAACATTTAATTAAGGTTTCAAACAAGACATCGCTGCACTTAACAAACTGTACTGTTTGGGAGGAAGGCGGTAGATTTTTGAATTCCTGTTGCTGATTCCCAGTTGCTTTGTTAAAGATCAAGAGTTATCTCCTTTTTGAGTTTTGATTTTGAATGTGATTTGCATTCTTTTTTTTTTTTGTTCAATTCTTCTTCAGCTCTGTGGTTGTAGTGAAGATAAGGTCAAACAAACAAGCTTACATTGTATGATGCTATAATGTACATGTTTGATATAATTTGTTCATTTATGTTGCTGTGTGCTTTTAGGAATGGTGATAAAACATGGGAGCTGAGTGAAGATGTTTTATCAGAGAAATGTCTTAATGACAATGATGAAACAAAGCTATCTTCACTCCTTTCACTGCATATATCACATGGATTTCAAAGTCTGACTTTCCAGAGGCCACAGGGTGATGCCATTACGAGTTTTCAAGTTATAGTTGCAGAGAAAGTGGCAGCAGTTGTAAACACACAGCCTCATGTTCTATATATGGTGGTGTTCATTTTTTTGTTTTAGTTTCTACATTTCCAGAGAAGAAAAGCACTCTTTCTTTGTCACAACCAGCTGGTTCCTTCCTTTTGTATGGTCACTGACAAAGAACTGAACATTGTTAACAGGTCATGACAGTAGTAAAGGCCACTGATCTCTGATATGACTGATAAACCCTATATAAAGGAGATAAACCTGGAAGCACTATGGCCAATATTCTGAAAACAAAATCACCTGCTGTCTTAGAGCATCACACTGCCACGTTTCACTGAGTTTTGTTTTAGTGTAAATATAACAGCTTTATTTTTTCATGTTTTGGCAGAGATTATTTTGTAATTAAAACTACTGTTTATATGTTTATATAATAACAATATTTGTTTAACATGAAAATAAAGATCAAGGAAACTGATCTAGTGTGAGTGTTTTCCTTTACTGACTGCCACATTCAAAAAGAATAAACTGTACACAGCTGCTTGAAGGAAGTAACAAATTATATCCACTTGTCACAAAAAGTTAGGGATATTTGATTCCTGGGTGAAATTTGTGGAAAATGTAAAATGTTTGATGCTACAGTGATATTATGGGATGAAAGTAGGACATTTAAGTAGAAGTATGGAGCAGTCATTTCTTCATTTCCAGCAATGTATTGAAACAGAAGCTAACAACAGTGTTGGGTATACCACAACAAAACATGCCCATGTGTCAATCAGTTGTCACGTGACCAAAGGACATCCACTTCTTCTCAGCCTCTCTGTGACTCTTCCAGTGTCTCTGTGTCTCTGTCCAACCTGCTGATGACACTCTGTGACACTCTGAGCTCAGTGGATGCTTCCCTCTGACAACAACCTCAGGTACTGTTGATGGACTGTTAAGTGTGGTCTTGGTCTCATGATGTCAGAGTGTGAACAGCATGATGAAGAGGACTGTTTCAATACAAACTGTCATTGAAGCAGAACATTTAGTGGTGGATTCTTGGATCAGACACTTGTTGTGATGATTGTGGTTCATCACTTTGTCAGAGAACAACATGTTATGAGGACTGAAACACTGCACAGTTGGATATGTGCATTCAATGGTTTTAGAGAAATTGGGGGGAGGGCCGCAGGTTGAGAACCACTGCAGCGACCTGGACTTGTCCATGGTGCTGAAATCCGACCTGACAAATGGAGGTGTATGGAGACCCCAAATAAACAACTAGATTGGTTTGCAGCAAGTTGAATTTTAAAAATATTTATTTTCTTATCATCGTGTGTGTGTGTGTGTGTGTGTGTATTATCCATTAAAGTATTGTGTTTTCCTTTGTACTCCCACGAGGTCTGTATTGATCCTCTTCAGACTCTACGTACAGCCGATCGGGTTTAGTCTCTCCAATCAGCTCTCGTGCAGTTCTCGCGTGTTCTGGTCACGATGGCTTGTTTTCGGCGGTTCCCTGCTCAGCCGTCCTCCTCACATTGATGTCTCGGTCGGTGGGCGAGGGAGGAAAGGTGTGCGTGTTGAAAATGAACTGCACAGTTCCTCCGCGGACTCAACCGACAGATTTGCAAACATCCATTTCCTAACGATGCGCGACGCGGACGTTTCAGCAGCAGCAGCAGCAGCAGCAGCAGCAGGAGGAGGAGGAGCAGCAGTGAGGAGCGGTTGTGCTCGAGGCCAGCGGCGCCAGGCATCGTGGTGGTTTTGCATTTTTACGCAGCTGTCCGGCCTCTTCCCCCTCCAACCAAACAACGTCACATGCGGCTGAGAAGCACTACAACGCTGAAATGTCTCTGGGTGAATGCCGCAGCCTTCGGGATATGGAGCAGCGCTGGAGGCCAGCATGCCCGGATCGGAGGACGTTTTTATAACGATTGCAAATCACATTTCTTAAATTTTGACACTTACCATCAATAACATCAATTCAAAGGTAAGCAGAGGCACTTGTATGGATTTATGACACATTCTAGCAAAGGCTGGGGTATTGATTCAACTGCATCCTGGCAGGAGCTGCAGGGTTTCTACCATTTTTTTTTGCTGATTTCTGTGGTCATCAATACCTTATTTATAGCTCCCAGATGACCTCAATACTTGCATTCTCCTCTCCCTGTAGCGGACATCAGCAGTGTTGAGTGCAAAACACTTCAATAGTATTTTCAGTAGTTCAAGTTTTTACACAAGTTAATCGAGACAGTTAACAGAGCAGATTGAATAGTAGTGTAGAGTAGATCTCCATCCTTCTCACCCGCTCCCTCTGTGTCTCCAGACTCCGCCATGGGTGATGAGAGCAGCCTGTCTCGGCAGATTGAGAGCGTGGAGAGGAGCATGGTGTTCCTCAGACAGGAGCACCTCACTTTGCTCCACGGTCTGCACCTGGAGATCCTCTCCCTGCAGAAACGATGCACAGGTGAATTTTGTGTGTGTCACTAATGGCAAATACATGTGTTTAAGCATTGTAGTGGTCAAATCATTTGTCAATGAAATATATATATATATATATATATATACATATACATACACACATATATATATATATATATATATATCCTCACCCTCAGAGAGGAGATTTATGAAGATTTTTAATTACAGGCTTAATGGATTATTGGAAAGAAGACAGTTCCATGACCTTTTCTAATGAGAATTTGTCGTTTCATAATAATCCAACTTGCTGCACCCAGATATTCTGAAGTTTTAAAATAAATAATTTCACTTTCTTTTTATTGACCAATATGTTTTTGGTGGGGGAGGGGTGGGGGGCATGCTGTTTTTATGTGCTGCTGTTGTCTTTTTCATGTGAGATAGATCCCATGTGTGTGCAGTCCTCATTGTTCGTCGAATGTGTGTCGGATCCATCAGTCAATGCCAGACAATGACTTCATGCTGCAATTCCTGTAGATTGCATAGTTTCCTGTTTTGAGCCTAATGGATATGTCATCCATATAATTAAGCAAGTGCGTATGAACACACACACATTTACGGGACCCACTACTTAATTTGATTAATGCTCTTGAGGTTTCTATTATAGCTACATGGCTAAAGCCAGGACCCCAACATTATGCTGCATTCACAGTGTAGGAACAATGGAAAGAACAGGAAAAAAAAATCTGTTGTTTTCTGACTTCAGTGTGTTCACGCATCTTTATATGGTAGTTAGCCCTGGTGCTAATATTGTAGTCCCAGCAGATACACAGGTTACATCAACTAATTTTATGGCTTTTTGTAACTGTTTGTTTCTGAGTGAGACCATATACATGCTGAACTGATATGTATTAGTGCTACTCTTGCATTTCCACTAAAGTGGTGCATTTTCAGCCATTCTGACAGTAGACAGTCAGACAATTCCTGATGTCTTCAAGTTGTTCAGATGAACAGATTTCCCATTCAGGGGCACTGTAGTGACCGGAGCTATCATTACTGCCTGAACTGCAGCAGCTAAGCTAATTGGCATTTTTCTCAATTCTATGTTTTAATGGGAAATAACCCCCATATTTTAATAAGAAGCCACATCACTCTGGTTTGTCTTTTTAAATTTACTGTAACACTTCACACTTCCTGTCTTCTTGCCCAGTTATGAGCGTGCCCCCCCCCCCCCCCCCCCCTTGTTTCAGTGGACAGTCTGCATTCATTCAATACAGCACTGAAATCACATATTTAGCATTAATAAATATGTAATGATGCAATTAAAAAGGTCATTTCTATTTCTGCCAGATTGTTAGTGATAAGGGGGTATAAGGGGGGTCCTCAGGATTGTTAAAAATATGCAGGGGGTCCAGTGCTATGACTATAGTGTCAAATGTGTCCTAAAAACAGGTCCAAAAATAAATAGGCTTGTATGGGCGGGTGGGGTGGGCGGTTGTTCCCTTAGGCATATAAACTGGATCAATACAAGTGTATACATACATGGAGCAGAATAACACACAAAATAAACAAATAAAATATTGCGCACGCACACACACACACAATAGATCCTCAGAAAGATGCCAACATATCCATAATGGTTTGGATAATCCATAGAGCCCACGTCTTTAGTAATCCATATGAAGGGGATTGTGGTTAAACACATACATAAGGGGAGGGGGAAGGTTTGTTTGTGTGTGTGTGTGAGCAAGCCAGAGAAGGATGGCTCAGAGCCACTGTGACCAGTTGTGTTGAAAACAACCCCCTCCATCACTTTGTGGCTCTGCTGCATCACATCTGGTCAGTAAATCATTGTGTGGTGGTTGTGTGTGTGTGTGTGTGTGTGTGTGTGTGCATGTGTGTGTGTGTGTGTGAGAGAGAGAGAGAGAGAGAGAGAGAGAGACTAACACCCCAACAGAGTGTGTATTTCTTACTGTTTGCTCCACCTGGTTCTCCTCCTCTGTCTCCTCGGGTTGACCTCTGTGATGGGAGTAAAGAGCGTGGCCAACTTTGTGTTTTTAGACATTGTTAATATTTCTTGGCCACAAAGACTCCAGCAAAAACAAGACAGTCTATGGCTCAACCTTCTGAAAGACAAAAGCTTTCCTTTACAAATGATTAGATCAGTGATGAGGTCACCAGAGAGATTCACTGCAGTTTCTCAGAGGCAACAAACATTTTCCTTCCTCAAACCTCAAAAACATGAATACATTTTTCCTGCAGCAGCTGGAGGCACAAATCTGCTCAGTAGTTTGTGTCTGCCTGTAACACACTCTTTCATATGCACATTCCTCAGAGTTTTTTGTGGGATTGCATAAGCAGGGACGTTATTAGGCCACATTCACTAAAACACTCAAGACCATCTACTCTTTCTTTTGGGCTTATTTAAAGCTTCTTATGATGCTTTCATGCCAGAGTGGAGACTCTGTTCTCTGAGGAAAAGTAAGATCAAATGGCTACAACACACACTCACAGATATCCAGTATGCAAAGGAAGAAGTGACAAGAAGATAAGATAATTATAATAGTTGTAGGTAGAGCTGTCATTTGAGTGTGTTTGTTGTAATCTTAGCAGCTTTGGTTGCTGGATGATGTTTTTGAGACCCACTGGAAGAGGCACAACAAAATCTGTTTATTTATAGATATATAATATATATTATATATAGTCTATTTATAGAGTTAAAGCCAGACACAGACTCATTGGAACTGATTGTACTCCCACCTGTACATATCCACACAACCGTCTTTGAAATCCTGCGGTTCATGTTTGGCAGGTGACGTACTGACAGGAGGTATGACGTGTAACTGTCATTGAATCTGTTTTTTGTGGAGACATATAAATGAAAGGCTGGAGAGTGGCTGTGAGGCTGGATGCTGATAGGCCAATGCAGGGTGTGGTGTGATAGGTGTTTGCTGCCAGCTAGCTAATGTGTAGCATGGAATGATCTTGCGAGGTTGAGCTGACGGTGGCACTGTGCATGTTAGCTCTGCTGCCTCTGTGGTGTCGTTGTTTTTTCATTGTTGATCTGAGCTCCTAATCAGCATAAAGGACCGGACCCCTCCATCCCCTTAACATCAAGCTAAATCCATTTTTGAATGAATTGGGGTCTTTGTCTCAGATATAATGTGTTTATAGTGAGTCATAGAAATCAATTATGTGTGTGTGTGTGTGTGTGTGTGTGTGTGTGTGTGTGTGTTTGTCCTTCAAGATATCTTTACAGCATTCAATGTTGATCCATGAAACAAAAGCCTTCAGTGTTCAGAGAGGCTGTAGAAGATAAGCCTGAACTACAAAGCATTAATGCTGGAGTGTGCTGAACACCTTGTTCTCACTGTTTGACTGGTTTCTCTAGAAATGTCTTGTAGCCCCAGTCCCCCTACCCACCCCACCCACCCACACCCCACACACACACATAAATCAGACTCTCATTCTTGTGTATGACTACGTGCTGGGAGCTTAATGTCAAGATTTCCCTGCAGTCAGCCCTGCCTGTGAATGACCATGGAGATGAGTGAAAGGCCAGACATGACCCACAGCCAGCACAGAGGCTCTATGCTGAAATATTTTTTATCAGGAACAGTCCAGTGGTGCTGCTATCAGAGCAATGAGCACCCGTCTGATACATTATCTCCCCAAAACATAGCCCATTAGTTGTTGTTTTGCCAGAACATGAGATATAATCCACTCAGGATCTAAAAATTCCAGTGCACCAGATCCAGATATCATGTTACATAATATTTGCATAATCCTAATCATGTTGGAGCGATGTCTCTGAATCAACACCATTGCTATTACTGTTTCCCACACTGCTAAAGTAAAACAGTGCAGTCATGCCTTCATTTAAAACTGTTTTATCATCCAACATTCACACAGGAAAGCTGCTGAGTGTGCATCATCTGTCTGGTTTTTATGGCACAAGACGTATGGATGCGAAGACCATCCAGTAAAAGAAGAGATGAAAGCAATATTATAACAATATTCAGAAGAAATATGGTAAAACAGAAATTTAGCTTCTTTCCACAAGTCTCTTAAAAGCATCTGAACTGGCTCGCTTCTTAAAAAATGAATGAGTTAAAAGAAACATCTCACCTTTAGCATTCATCACTGACCCGAATGTGACTGAATCTTTGGAATGCAGTGACTGTCAGGTGTTGTGTAAGGGTTGTAGGTTGCTATTTATTTGCTTTTCTCTTCTGCAAAGCCACTAGTGTTTTTTTCTTAGTGAATATTGATTTCAGTGAGGAATGCATAGAAAGCCATTATGTCTTATTGAAGTTACAGTGAAGAAAGTCTGTAAGTCCAGACTGTGATGCACTCTGTAAGAGGACAGCAAAGGCCAGGTCTCTGGCACACATTCTGTGAGAGAAAGTTTCAGATGTAACTTCATAAAAGATGTATGAGCTGGATTAAAAAGTGTTGGAAACTGCACCAAGCATCTGTTACTGTATGTTAACCAGCAACGCCAAACAGAAATATCAGCACACAGCTTCAACAAATAAAGTAATTCATACAAAGACTGACTTTGTTGAATCTAAACAAAATGAAGTTCATATTACTTTTTTTAATGCACAGAAACAAATGAGTAATTTAAACAAAGATTAATCTTTTTTACATAAAGAAATTATGTGAAAAGTTGCCTTGATTTTATTATGTCATGTTGTATTTATGTCTCTTTAATGACTTGTTCTTCTGTTCTTTTGCTCTTGGATTTTTCAGAGTTGACTGGTGAGATGAAGCTGACACCTCCAGGCAGAAGCCAAATAGGTATTTTTTGGTTTCTTTGTTTCTTTGTTTTTTAATCCCTGAAATGCTCATAATTATCTGTGATAAATTCAGTCTATATTTCCACTTTGGAGTCTTTCTCAAAGACAGACACGTGTTTACATCTCTCTGAGCTGGTTTGCTTTCATCACATTCAACCCAAACCTCCAATCAACCGTGTCTCTATGCATGCATCCATCTCTGCATCCCTCTATCCTCCCATCCCCCAGGGGACACATCCCTGTCAGCCACCCTCCTCCCTCTTTTCACCCCTGCCTTCCTATCTCTGCCTCTCTCCCTGCAATCAGGAGGAAGTCTCTGACCAACCATGCATACCAAAATCATGGGTGGGAAATTCATGTGCATTTCCCTGTGTGTGCGTTCATAAGGTTTTCCCCACTTTGTGCAAAATGTTTTGTTTGAAAAGAATTGTCAGTGGCTTTATGAGGGCGACATGTTCACTGTGAAGATGTAAACACAGCTGCAACGAAAGCATGCCGAGATATATTTGGCTCATAGCTGATGTTTGCAAGACCATAGGGTGGTGTCTGCATGCAGGGATGCAGATAGGCACCATGTTGTCAAAGTGAATTAGAGACACAGCAGAAGAAAGAGGAGTCAAAAGGCTGTGTGGATGTGGAGAGTAAAAGGGGGTGTGGGGGTGTGCTTTGCTGTACTACTCAGCCATTAGACCTCCTTTTCCAGGCCAGGTTATCCCCGATCTATCAATAGAGCACAGCCCTCTGTTCTTCTCCCACCCTGACAAATTGATCCATCTGCTTTTTCCTTTCCTGCTCTCATTTTTCCTCGAGGTCCCTGCGGGGGTGTCCATTTACAGTCTTTGCTGAGAAGGAGGGAGAGTCAGGAGAAGAGAGAGGAAGAGGTGGAAGGGGAGAGGTAGTGAGAGGTAGAGAGGAGAGTGATTAAGGGAAAAGACAGGGCGGCAGGATGTGGTCAGCTGCAGAGATGGAGGAGGGGAGAGGGATATAGAAGGAGCTGAAGATCACATTAGGTAGTCTATACTTAGCAGATAAACTTGACCTGGGCTTGGCTTTAGGTGACAGAAAATCTGAGACTGACCAGTTCTCAGAGGATTCATCCACGGGCCATAGAGGAAGGATGGAAGGAAAGGGATAAAAGAAAAGAGAAATCATAGGAGGTTGCAGCACAGGCATCTCCAAATATCCACGAAGGGCCGGTGTGGCTGCAGGTTTTTGTTCCAGCCAACCAGTTTGACCAATCAACTCTCTAAAGACTGAGATCAGTTGATTAAGTGAGTCAAGTCTGGTGCGCTGCCCTTCTTGGAATATTTGGAGATGCCTGTTGTAGCATATAGAGGCAAAATGATGCTGGACAGATGAAGAGGAAGCTGGATGGATGAATCACCCTATTACATTTAGACCTAATATGAATTCCAGGCTTTAAAGTTTGAGCTCAACAAACCTCCTGCTGCCCTTTGAGATTCTCCTACCCAGCACACTTGGCCTATATCTATGGACAGAGGCATTAATGCTGGCCTCTGTAATCTCCTTCCCCTCCCCAGTTCCAGCTCAGTCAGCCCTGAGGTTGCTGCACTGACTCAGGGCTTTTCATCCATACCTCCCTCTCCTCTGGGCAGCTTAAAGGGTGTGAAAGAGCGCAAAGGATGTCTATAGAAGCCAAAAAACAAACAAACAAACAAAAAAAAACAAGAAAAAAGAGTAATAAGCAACACACTGTGTTAAACCTGACCATGGCGCTGAGGTTGAAGTGTATGTAGAGAGAAGGCCTCGAGCAGCAGTCTGTCCTGGGAATGATGCACACTGTACAGTATAAAGGTTTGCAGTTTTAACTGTGACTAGCAATTAATGAGTGCAGAAGATTTTGATGACTGTCCCTTGATATGAACATCCTATGGTGCTCTTATCACACTTAAAGGAGACATATTATGCAATTTACTGCTGTTTGCTCACCATTGTGTCAGTTTTGAACACCTACAGAGTAGTTCTGCATGATTTTCAGCTCCATAAACTCCTTAGTTGTCTTGTACGGATGTCAAGAAAAATCCTGATTTCGACCACCATGAAGTCGCTTCCTGAAACTCTTCGTTTTGGCTGCTGTTCCCCCCTCTAATTGGCTTGCTCAGTGGTGGCCCACATGTTCTTGTTTACCTTGCGTTGTTAAGTACATACAAACATGGCCAGCTACGAGTTGGACCCTGAGTCAGACTTACGGTTTTCATCTTTGGGGAAAGAAAACATTTTAAATTTTCCGTATGGATGCCAGTTGGGGGCAGGTGTCGTGGGCATGTTTTTGGGCAGATCCTTTGCAGTTTGGGCATTCGTCTTAATTGGACAGTAAAACCTGACGTCAGGTTTTGCACAAATTGCAGGGAGATCTTGTTGCCAAGCATTCAGAGAGACTGAATGTGACATCTGGTTGGTGGATTACGGCAGGACCCCTATAGCTCATATTGTGCAACTTTGCAGAGGTTTAGCATGGACATATGATATTATAACATAGTAAGGATGTTCTAAAATATGGAAGAGCATAATGTGTCTCCTTTAAAGGGACTTGTGGCAGGATCAAGAAATAAGATTCAATACTGATGCGATGGCCATTGCAGGTAATTGCGTTTTGATTGACAAGATGCAGCTGATAAAACTATCGTTTTCTTCTTTGTGGGACTTTTCAGTGGATTTTGTGGGGTGGTGGGTCGTTTGTTTACCGTAGCAGAGTCCATTATTTGTCTTCTTCCCGTATCCAAGTCAAAAGCCGTCGAGAACGTGCATTTATTGTCATCTGTCACGTCCACAGAACTGCGCAGGAAATTCGGACTCCGAATTGCAGTGCATCATGCAGCACACAGCCTGTTCAAGGCAATGGAGAGATACATGGGTGGGCTCATTCTCTTTGGTATTGAACGCTTTATCACAAATTAGCATTAAAGTTTTCACAAATCCTGCACCAAGTCCCTTTAAAGAGTAAAATGGGGATTTTCAAAATAATCAAGATTTAGGCCTGTTAGTTACTTTTATATCTATTTAAAAGAACATGATCTAAGTTGGGACTAAGTTGTGTGTTTATGTGCTGAGGATTAAGGCTGGTTTGATCAGTTTGTCCTGGTTTCGTTTTTATCTGTACTAAGGAGAGTTTGCAGATGATTTTTACTTGTTTTGTGAGTTGTGGGGTTGAATAATTATATACACATGCATTTTTTTAAAACTCTTCTGTTCTCCTTTGTTTCAACATTTGCATGTCCTCTCCATGCTAGACTTGCAGGAGGAGGAGGAGCTCCTGGAGGCCCACTGTCAGGATGTGGAGAATTGCCTGGCAGAGCAGGAGTGCACCTTAGGAGAGCTACGTAAGGAGCTGAGTCACAAGGGAGCTTTGGTGGGAGCACTCAGAGCGAATCTCAAAGAAAAGGAGCGCCATTTCCTGGAGGAGCTCAAACACCGCAGCCACTGTTCGACCATCCTCAGCACGGAGCTGCAGAAACAAACCGAGGCAGCAGCATACCTCTCCTTCCAGCTGCATGCTGCCCGGCAGAAACTGCACCACCAGCGAATGCAGCAGAGGCAGGGACTCCTTGCCAGAGCCAGTAGTCAGGGGCCCCAGTACAGTGCCGAGCAGAACTCAATAGATTCTCCACAGATGCTGTCAGGAGCCTCCCCTTCCTCTCCTGTGGTTAAACCCAAGCGTAAGAGCGCCTGGTCATCCTCAAGAGTGGAGCGTGCCCAGGAGTGTGTGCCCATGGAGAGAGTGATGGGCCCCGAAGAGCCCATGGCCATGCCAGACCCTGCACTCTTCCTCCACCCTCGAAGGCACAGAGCTCGCTCCAGGCACACTGTGGCACAAAGACAACATCCACTGGGCCAGGAGAGGGAGGAGCAAGGAGGAGGGGAGGGGCCGATGGAGCCTCAGGATGAAGCTGCCAGACTGGTGTCTTCAGCTGCAGTGCCCCCTGCTGCTGAGACAAAGGCAGATTAGCAACTTTACTGTGACCTGTGCTTCTAACTACAGTGTAATCACTGTATAATTATCTTTTGTCTGACTGTTAATGCTCTTGCAGAGCAAGAAGAATTAATAAACTCTTCTTGCTCTGCACCTTGACTGAATTGGTACTGAGACTGATTTTAGCTATTGAATTATATTACACTTACCATAGAGACTTTTTTTAAATGGACTTTGATATAACCTTAAACAACATGCAAAGCAAAACTCAGTGTCACTTTAAGTAAGTCAGTCTTATATTAAATTAGAATCTGTTTACACTGGTGTCACATGCCCTATATACTCCGGGGTCTTATTTCAAAATGCCCCCTTGCAATGCTAAGGGTGTGTTTGACCTAGGTAGCAGCCGTTTTAGGTGGACCACTACCCAGACCAGCTGTGTGGCCCATACAACTGTGACCTTTCAAGGCCAACCATAAATCACCCTGAGTGGCCAGCTGAAAGTACATATGGTGGGCAGATCTCCTCCATACTGAATGGATAAACAGACAACAGATCAGAAACAATAATTTACAATTCTTACATTTTTGTTTTAACTTTTTAACCTTGACCACCTAACACCACTGTTATAGATTCATTGTAATCATACATTTTATAGTTGATCCACAGAAAATAAGTCCAAGGCCCCCACTTGCTCATCTAAACTCAATGATGTCATCACTGATGTTATTAGCATCAACTGTGCTTTTCAAGTCAAGTCAAAATGTCCGATGGGCAAAATGTCTGTAATCTAACCATGGTTTCAACTGACAAGAAACAAACAAAAAAAGTGGATCAGGACTTCACCACAGCCGACCTTTATTTCCTCAGTGTGTCCATAACATAAAGTAATGTCAGTGTAACGTCTCAACACCATGTACTTCCCATTGATTTCTTTATACCTGCATTCTTCTTGTTTTGTTTTGTTTTGTCCCCAGCCTCATTGTAAAATTTTATACATCGAGAGCACCTAAAGTCACTCCATCATACAGAACACACACAGACACACACGCACACATATAACATCATTCTCAGTTTCACAACTTATGATTTTGCGATCTTTCATTTACAATGCAACTAATAAGTATTTAATAAAACAGTTTTCTGTCTTATTCTATGAGATAAGAAACTGAAGGCGAGTCAGCAGTAATGTTGTCCACGTAAGACTAAGTCTCCAGGGCTGATCAACACATTAATTATCCTTGATGTTTTTAAGAGATACACTGAAGCGTAAGTGTATATGCAGCTATTCCTCTGTTGTGGCTGGCCACATTCAGGTGATAATCACTTCTGACTCGTTGGGCCCAGTGCTTTACTCAGGTGTGGTTTTTGTACTAAGCACCCACACATACACGCACACACATACATGCACACACACACACAAACGACTACTACTTAAACTCATTTGTGTTTGAGATTGTTGTGTTGTTGGGGTTTCTTTTCACCTCAGGAAAAACTGTCAAACCAGAACATGACTGCAGGTTTCAGTGTGTGTGTGTGTGTGTATGTGTGTGTTTTCAGTGGCAGTAATGTCCAGTTGATGATCTACTTGCAATGTGTTCCTTTTCTGTTTAACACAACTTCCCAAAGTAGCTAAAAATGCACATGAAGTTAGTGACTGTGGGCCATGGAATCTGCAGTAACTTATGTTACTGCAGATTATGAATTCAGTGCTGTCTGATGAAAACCCCACTGTCATTTCTGCCTTACAATGGAGGAGTGACGGACTTGCAGGATGAACTGAAGACACTAAATAGTAAAGACATTTCTTTATTTCAGCATTGCATCATTTTATTTCAACACTTCTATAAGATTTTGTAGGTTCACACATAAAGGTTAATTGCGTGTCATGTGGCACCTCAGTTGTTTTTGATTCAGTAATATTTTGTCGGAATTGCTTGACATTTCAGCCTTGACTTGACTGAGCATCCGTAACTGCAGTTCCTATCATTGACATGAGGCTGGATTTAATTGTGATTTTCTCACCTTCTACAGCAACTGGTTAGACGTGTAGCACCACATTTTAGTAGTAAATATTCAATAAAGCAATATATCAATATATTTATATATCATTAGTAGGTCACGTCAACTGGTTTAAGTACCCTTGAGGTGTTAAAATAGATTTTATGATTGTTTAACTTTGTATTTTGTAATTGTTGAGCTCGGTTTGTTTTGTTTAATATTTTTCGGAACTGTCCAGCAGATTTGATTGGATATGACTGTCTAACAGTTTGTTACTGATATGCTCCATGTGAAGTGGCACTGAGCAAACTGGGCGTGTTATTATGCCGCACAAAACTGTCTGGATGGAGACATTTGGATGCAAATTTGACAAGGGTTTTCATTCCCCTCTCAGCTTACCAGCTGAGAGGGGAATGAGAGCATGACTGACTGAGAGCATGACTGTGTGCACTACTCTTCCTCCAGTCTTATGGGACAGTAGGGGACAAAAGAGCAAAGCTGTCTTGTCCCCCCCAGAGAAATCCTGAACTTGGACTGTTAGACTTCATGGCCTCATCACTCCACTTGTCATGCAAATGAAACAGAAGGTAGACTAAACTCTTCATCCATCTTTCATAATTAATTAATGAAAGTACCATGTACCATGATTTCACATTTTAGATGATCTCTTCTTTGAATTACATAACATCTTGGAACATGCTCTGTAAATTATAAAGAGCGTCTTGGAAAACGAATCATAACACTGGCTGCTGTATGCATCTTTGCTACAGACTGATGACTTGTTTGTCTGCTTTGGGGGAAAATGCTAACGAGGTAAAGAGGCCCACTGCTAAAATCTACATGAAGACAAATGGTGTGAAGCCTTAATGAAGATGTCTTTTCATGAATAACTCAATTCAAGGGAGTAAATGCTCATTGCCTGATTTGCTTTTTCTGCTTTTCAAAAACACATCAATCATCAATCAAACAGCAAAAAATTAGATAATTTACTCAAACCCATTTAGAATGTCTTCCATCTCTCTAAATACACATATAACAACCCAAATCTTCACAATAATAATGCTAATAAATGTCAGCCGCATCATCATTGTCATTTCTTCTCATCCTAGTGAGGTCAAATAACTTTCTTTTGCATCTTACAGAAGGACTTAGGAAGACCGTGTGAGGCATCTTGTTTGGCATGTTATGTGGGCTCTAGCAATAATGCTGTGGTACCCAACATGAAAAGCAGAGAGGTTTTGCTCTGGGTCTTTGTATGGTTTTGGTCCATGGGTGGCCATAAGCTATTGATTGATAACCGCATATACTGTGTTTGCTTCCTTTAGTGATCTACTATACACATACATGGAATAAAATGAAGGATTGTCTAGTTTGCTGCCTGCTTGTTGTTGAAACAGAGAATATGTTGATCTTATATCTGTCCTCACAGAAACAGAGAATCTGATCGTTTGTTTCAGTGATGCCACAAATGTCTTTGATAGATGAGAAATCCTAAATCTGTGCAGTTAAATACTACAATGTAATTTTGAGCATACAAACAACCTTCAGCAAACATGTATAATACAATAAATCTGATGCTATATTGGACTAATATATGGTGTGGGATATTGTACATTATGAGGACATGGTACTAAAATGATTTCAGTAAGATGATTGTAGTGATGAGGGCCAAAGTCTGTGAATTGACTGATATTCATATCAAATTTTCTTAATACTTCAATTACAATTAAAACTACAAGTAGGTTTCCATGCAAATCTGTTTGACCATAGAAAAACTACTAAAAAGATTTTGGTGAAAGGATGCAACAAATTTTGGGGTGGGTCCAAAATTTTCACTATGGATTTGATTTTTGCCATCTGAAGTCTGTGTACCTTTGTTTTGTCTTTGGCCTTGGTAGAGATCTGCATTCCCATCAGTTATTAAACAGGACATCGGTAGAGCACAGACAAAAGATGGATGAACTAATTTAACCAATTTGAATGTAACTTAGTTAAAGTCATCATATACACTACTCACAAAAAGTTATGGGTATTTGACTTACAGGTGAAATGAATGGAAAATGTAAAAAGTTGATGCTAAAGTGATATTATGGGATGAAAGTAGGGCATTGAAGTAGAAGTATGGAGCAGTCATTTCTTCATCTCAAACAGTGTATTGAAACAGAAGCTAACAACAGTGGTGGGTAAACCACAACAAAGTATGTCCATAAGTTGTCACGTGGCCAAAGGACATCCACCTCTCAGCCTCTCTGTGTCTTTGTTCAACCTGCTATTTACACTCTGTGACACTCTGAGCTCAGGGGACACTTTCCTCTGACAACATCCCGTCTGAAGCCTCCACATGTCCAGGTGCTGTTGATGGACTGTTAGGTGTGGGCTTGGTCTCATGATGTCAGAGTGTGAACAGCATGATGAAGAGGACTGTTTCAATACAAACTGTCATTGAAGCAGAACATTTAGTGGTGGATTCATGGATCAGACACTTGTCATGTTTGTGGTTCATCACCTTGTTAGAGAACAGCATGTTATGTTATATAGACTGAAACACTGAACAGTTGGACATGTGCATTCAATGGTTTTAGAGAAGGTCAAATTAAAGGTAAGTAAAGGTTAGAGTGCATTTAAGGGTCCCAATATCCCTACATTTTTCTGAGTAGTGTAAGTTTTTTTTTGCTGAGTCTAATGTCAGATTTAACTAAAATAACCTCCAGAATTATTCCAAACAATTCAACTGCTCTCTCTCTATCTCCCTCTCTCTCTGTGTGTGTGTGTGTGTGTGTGTGTGTGTGTGTGTGTGTGTGTGTGTGACATCTGTGACGTCAAAAGATCAGTCAAGCCGTTCAATGAGATGTTTGTGGTTCTCATAAATCATAGAACTTTGTTGATTTTACTCAGACATTTCATCTGGGTGTTCGGTTGAAACTACAATTTTCAATGTAAAAAAAAAAATCCAAAGACAAGATTGTCGCATGTAGCTTTCCGTAGCGCCACGCGCAGTGGGTGGGGAAATGCAACGCAAAGGCATAGAGGTCAGGAGGAGGGGAGAAGAAAACCACGTGTGATCACCACCATGTACAGTACTGCCCTTCCTCCGTAGACTTGTTTTTGTAAGCCTGTACCCTTTGCATGTAGCCAGTTAGCCTGTATTAGTCGGAGAAGCAGTCTTTTTTGTATTTCTTTTGCAGACTCACACATTCAAGCAAAGCTGCAGGGGGATTTCTGTCGCCAAACTGACTGCCGACCATGGTGAGCAAAACAGATGACATCCCGGCGTCAGTGCCTAACTGTAATCCGGTTGATCTTGCGGATGAGACGGGGGATGGAGCCCAGGAAGCCAGCAAGACACGTCTGAAGGATTCCTGCGCTTGTGGTGAGTCTGCAGCTACGGACTGCTTCATTTATGCTGTTATGACTCTAAACTCCCAGATTACACTCTCTGATTTTACCTATCATATAAAACGTCCATAACACATTCATACAGCCAACACCCCGGTGCATTTACCATTTTAAATGTAGGCAACTTTAGTGCTTATGTTCACCTTTAGCACCACAACAAACGGTGACATTCACCTCCATGTATTGTTGTGGGACTTACATGTCCTCGGGCTCAAGGTGGTGGTCTATAGGGTATATAGCTATAATAAATAGATACGCCTTGAGCTAACTAGCAAATGAACACAATCCGCAGGATCGATACGTGTCTGTATCCATGGGTCACAGGTGTTAGCATGTAGTCAAAGCTGACACTGACAGCGAACAATGCTAACCCAAACAAGTGAGCCGGCATGCTCACGTTAGCATCCTTACTCAGTGCGCAGCTAGTTAGCTCACTGGTTAGCTTGTCTGCTAACTAGCTCGCAGTAGCTCCTGCCGCTGTCGCCGTGTCGTTTCATTGCCTCACAAAAGACCACAGACAGTAAAGCCTAGTGTTTTGAATGTATAACACGAACTTCACTGCATGGCGCTTGATTTAAGTAGTTAAAATAGTGAGGCAGCTTATGTTACACAAACATGCACCGACGCACATGTTCGGTAACAGTCTGAGAGAGCCAGGAACTGAAGGTCACCTTCAGTGGAGCTGCTCACTGTCTGCCGGGGCACAGGGGGATTCAAACACAGGGTGACCCTGTATCTGGAAAATATATTTTCACCTTGTTGTGTGAGGGTGTATTGCCGCTCTGTTTAATTTTTATAATTGCACATACAAAGATGCCAGGTGCACGAAACTCCCGAGGGTCAGTGATAACCCTCTGACGGCTCCCCTCCACTTCCCCGCCGGCTGACATCAAATCCAGTGTCCCTCCTCGACCGGGAAGCGGAAACTGGCTGTCGTAGAAAAAGTCATGATAGTACATGCACGGTGAGAGGGAAGGTTACGCTCATGATACATGACCAGCCGGGTGAGCAGGTGAGTATCCTGCCAAATAAAAGTAATCGCGGAGAAGCAGCGGTGTCGGGAGAGGCAGGTTACACCGAGGCGACAACTGTCAGTCGGCGGAGTTAACGTTACTCAACTTGTAGAGCAACTAAAGTCACTGCAGGCTGCGTGAATGTGGGACCGAATTGTCTCTGACTGCCTCATTTCACAGTAAAACACAGACTTGTAGTGTCTGATTTCAGATTATTTTTGTGTGTTTCTGTGGGTGTTTTGTTGCTCCTGTAGTTCTGGTCCCTCCTCAAACCTATACATTTCTGGATCTGATAAAAATAGTCCATTGATTCATTAGTTAATTGGCCGAACAATCAGAATCAGTTGATTGTGTAAGAGTTTAGGTTATTCTTGAGCACACACAACGTGCTGTGGCTCTAGCTTTGCAAGTGTTTGCCTTTTCATATTATAATAGACTTGTCATGTTTTAAGTGTTAATTGAAACTTTGCACTTCAGGAATGATCTTAGGCATTAGGTGGACATTTTATGACCCCTATAATAATGAATGAATTGTGAACTGATCACGAAAAGAGTCATTAGCTGCAGATCTGCAATATAGGTTTGTCAGTTTGCTCTCTTTTTATCAGTTTTCTCACAATTGTTAGAGAATAAGGATAAATCAAAAATGAGAATGGGCAGTCTCAATTGTTTGATTAATCAAGTATTTGTTGGAGCTCTAAATAATCAAATAATAAAATAATCAATACCATATGTGTGACCTACATATCATGTGTATTTGTGCTTTATGTATGTTAGGGACTGATGGCCCAAACATATCTGATACCAAGGCTTACGCTGACTCTGGGACAGTCAGTTGTGTTAGGATGTTTGAGTAGCACATGGCAGAGCAGACAGATTGAGGGTCACTGTTAGTGTTTTTTTTTTTTTTTGTTTTTTTTTGTTTTTTACAGAGTATATTTTTTGCCTTCATTTGATACTACAGTATGAGAGAGACAGGAAATGGGGAGGCAGAGAGAGGGAACATGCAGCAAAGGGCCGCCCAATGTGGGATTCGAACCGGGGCCGACTGCATCCTCTGCATATGGGGTGCCTGCCACTACACCACACGACACCTCCACCATTAGTGGTTTTAAGGTAATTAATGCTCGTGTGGGGAGAAGAGTGACATGCTGGCACTGTTCTGCTGGTGTTCATCACCAACATCAGTGATTCCCAACCTCTTACTACAGAGGAACACCTGTTGTTGGACCCCCATCACAGGGTGCACAGTGAGTTTGAGCTGTTAATTGAAGAGCAACTTTTCCTTTTTGTCTGACATGTAATTTTTGAGGCATCTGGGGATAAACTGTAGCAGTTGTCAAGAAAACAACAAAGTTAGAGAAATGTGAAGAAATGAGCATTACAATTGGGTCACAAGACGATGATTTATGTGCTGATTATTTTCTCTATCTATGGATTGTTTCTTCAGAAAAACAGCAAAAGAGTGGTAAAGGCAAGTTTCAGTTGGCGTAAGGTGGCTTCTTCAAATGTTTTTTCCATTTAACAGTCTACCAGCAAAATCTAAATGTGTTCTGTTTATTATCATGTGACAAAGCAAATCCTGACTGACATAAGCACATGTTTAACATTTCTGCCTTTGAAAATGACTAAAACACATCTATTATCAAAACTATTGGATGTGGAAGTAGTTTTTTTTCTCTCATTTTCATTAACCCTTGAAATTCAACTCACAGCCCGTGTGTTGGGGCTTTGAACCACACGTTTGGACCCCTGACCTATAGCTTGTGAAATTTTGGTTTCCTCTGTGCATTTGTAAATGGTTGTATGTTTTTGATTAGACTTGTTAGCCTTCTAAATAATCAGAAATGTACTAGAAACATATCCATCACAAGTTCCCAGAGTTTGAGAGTTCCCAGACATTCATTCGTTTTGTTTGATCAGAATATATCAATAGAAAACAATGACATGTAGCAGATCCAAAGAAACAATGAATGTATTCGAATCATAAATACATCATAAGAGCTGTTGTCAGATGGACTTGCATGTTCTCATTACAATTTATTCTGTAGTTGAGGGACGTTATCATTCGTTGTTGAAAGTATTTAACAAACAGGCTTTATATTCAGTCAGTGGTGCAGTAAAATCTGGTGGTGACTCAGGGCCTGTCTGTCCATCAGGACTTTACCACTTTGTGGTGCAGCAAACATGATTACAGAGACCTTGTGTTGTTGTTGTTTTTGTTGTTTTCAGGGTTGTCTGGCTGGCTGCTTAATGTTGTCATGGCAGCAGTCAGGGTCTTCATGTCAATGCCTGCAGAGTGGAGAGAGCTAGCTGGCTGCTGGAGGAATGGGTTTTAGTAATGAACAGAGGAACAGCAGTTTGGTTGCCAGACAGTTTTAGTCAGAGGTATGGATGTTGTTTAGCCTGGGTAATCAAAGCCTTACCGCCAGATGTTTTAAGAGGGAAATAACCCTGGATCTCAAATATTTATCCCTTTCAAAAATAATCCCAAATCTATTGATTAGTCATTCTGATCATACACTCATGAAACGTTCCTCTGAGTCATTCAAGGAGCAGATAAACGTCATACTATTTGGCACATGTATATGGGTGAGTGTGTGTGTGATAATTATGATAATTATTATATGTTCAAAGTGAGAAAATGATGTAAAAGGTTAAAATACCATATATTCATTGCATAGGCCTGTTAAAGACTTGAGGTCATTTAAGACTAGTTTGTGCATGTGGGAAAGATAATCGGTTATTATTGTTGTTGTTGTTATTGTTGTTGTTGTTGTTGTTGTTGTTGTTGTTGTTGTTATTATTATTATTATTATTATTATTATTATTATTATTAATACTAATAATAATAACCTTGTAAAGCTTATAAAAGTAGCATGTAGCTGTATACACCGTGTAGGAGAAATAAAAATAAGACACATGGTATTAAACAAATAAAATAACTAGGTGAATGGAATAAAAATACAGTGTAGGTAGAGGGAGAAGTTCTTTAGTGTCTCTGTGTATTTCAAAAGTGCTGCACTCGACCAGGTCACTGTGAAGAGTTGGAGAAACAAACAAAGATATGAATCAGAAAATACAAAATCAAAAGCCACAAACTGTAAAACAGCTGGGGGAAAATGAGCATAAAAAATTTTCAGTTGTTTTTTGTCGAGAAACTAACAAGAATATTGTCATTTTAAGAAGGCTGTTGTCACTGCAGACCTGATACCTGCCTGTCTTGTTACAAATCTGTGCCACAACTTGATTACTTTTTCTTCAGTGGTTTATTACTTGATTGATCAGTCTATAAAACACTAGAAAACAGACCAGATCAAATGTCTTGTTTTGTGCTCAAACAGTCCAAAATCCAAACAGGTTCAGGTTGCTGTTGAGAGATGGCTGCAGAAAACTGCAGGACCCTCTCTAGTCAGCAGGTGGTCGTCTTTGTGTCCGGCTCAGATAAGCAGCTGAAGGAGTCCTCTGATAATGATTCTGTCCTCACACTGACACTCACACAGACAGACACCGAGCCCTCCGTTTCTTCTGCTCTGTGACATTGTTATTGACGTGTGTCTGCTCTGAAGCCGTTTGTTATTCAGAGCATGGCCTGTTGCTCTTCTCTCTTCTGCCCCCCCCCCTTTGCTCCTCCACCATTTTAGTGAGTTCATTCCCACCTGGGGTCGTAGTCCAGTTATGAAGCCTCACCCCTCCCTTTGTGCGCTTTTTTTCACCAACTCTGGCATTGTGTTACCCTTGACAAATGACCACGGACAAATTGGCCAGCAGCAGTTGTGTCCCAGTGAGAGAAAACAGTTGTCTAACATTCACATACTCAGCCCTGCTTCTCTGAATTCACTTCCCCTAGAGACTCATCTTTATTCAGGTCATTCCTTTTTCATCCTAGCTCTCATCCCGTTTTTATGAAGAAAGTAGCTGAAATCTGAGTGATTCAATGTCCAGAGTAGCTACCAAATGTGTAACTAGCTGAGTTGCTGATGTTGTGTCATTCACAACCAGTCATGTAAGTGACCAACAATTCCCTCTTGTGAGTGCAGAAGTCTTTTGTCTTGAGTACCTCAAGGCTGCGGGGCTTAACTCCCTCCAGTGTTGCAACATTGTTGGTTTCAGCAGGTTGGTGTTGCTTTCTCTTTAGATCAGCTGGCTGCTGGTTGACAAAATTTCCATACAGAATTCCCGGATGTAAATACTCAAGCCTTGGGTTATGTTTTCAGACTTCAAACAAACAGTCTGATGAGTTACTGCTGTAATGATCTCAGGATATGAATGTCCCATAATCCACTGATGACCTGTGCTTCCCTTCCACTGCAGGGCACAGTGCAGATACAGCCATGGTGAATGGGGACGGGACTCATGACCACACGGAGGAGACAGATTCAAAGCAGGATGGGGCTACTGAGGTGGATGGAGGGGAGGAGTCTAACGAACAGGAAGTGATAGTGATTCAGGACACGGGCTTCACTGTTAAGATCCAGGCCCCTGGAACAGAACCATTCGACCTGCAGGTAAGAATCTGACTCTCCTAAGCTATTACTCTGACTGAGGCTGCTGGTCAATGTGTGCATATTCTTGGTGAGATACCTTCTGATGCTCCACTTGTATACATCATGTCTTCTCTTTTGCCCCTCCCTCCCCTTCAGGTGTCTCCCCAGGAAATGGTGCAGGAAATCCACCAGGTGTTGATGGACCGCGAGGACACGTGTCACCGCACCTGCTTCTCTCTGCAGCTGGACGGAAACGTGCTGGACAACTTTGCTGAGCTCAAGTCCATCGAGGGCCTGCAGGAGGGCTCGCTCCTCAAAGTGGTGGAAGGTCAGATCCAGAGACCTTTTATCAGTTTGTCCGGTGTTTTGGTCCAAAAGGGAAAAGTGTTTGAGTGTACTTCATGGTTCATGGTTATTCAGAGTATTCATCAAACGTAAGGCACACCGAGCAGGAGAGAAAGAAGCCATGACACAGTTTGACATCACAGACAGAGGGGGTTGGTCATAAAGCCACACCTCTAATACCTCCAGTGACTGTGATGGGGGGCCGGGGTCGGGTCAGCCATATAACATAGAATTGTATGACCCAGACAAATATGACCACCAGCAGGCCTCATTGTGTAGTAGAGATTACTAGCCTGGCACAGCCATCCCCACTATTATATCCACACTACTATATCAACACTTGATTCCTGGCACATATTTGTTTAGCTTTACTAGTGGTTTGCAAAAGTAGTAATCAAGTCTTCACACTTTGTTTTAATTTGAAATACCACAGATATTCCATTTATTTATTTTCTAATAAGGTCAAGTTAAGAAACATCTGCCTAGTTAAGGGGGTTGACACTGGCAAAGGTGAGTGAAAAATTATAAATTGTAGGTAGGCCTGTTGATATTATTAATAATATTAATAATAATTGTGTGCAGCACTAAATAATGGTCAAATAAATAGGCCAATAAAATAAATTAAAAAAAACAGCAAAATTATAATAATATGAGTAATAGATCAACTAGCCAGCTCTTATGCCTATCCATTTGAGCATGTTTTTTGAGCATGATGTTGGCCAAAGCAAAAAACTCGAATTCTGACGCTTTCTCATTCAGCTGGTCATACACGTTGTCCCCCAAATCTTCGGTTCGCCTGGTCATAGTAGGTGCAGAGAGACTCACCGCGTTGAGCGCATCCTTCTTGTCGGGACACACCTCCTCGGCCACAGCAAGCATGTATATTTTAATGAAGTCCCCATCAGTAAACGGCTTTCCATGTGTAGCTAGTAGGTGAGCTACCTTATAGCTAGCTCGGACAGAAGCCTGGCTAGCAAACTAGCATACTCTTTGTGGCGGGTTTTGTAGTGACGACGCAGATTATATTCTTTGAAAACCGACACACTTTCTTTATATACAAGACAAACTGCACGGTCCTTACACTGAACGAAAAAATAATCTGTGGTCCACTGTTCTTTAAAAACTCTGCACTCTCTGTCAACTTTTCGCATACCGCTAGCCATTTTGGTGTCCTGAACACTGACAGTTCTCTGCGCGTGCCCTGCCTGTCACTGCTTGATCACGAGCATATGATGAAAATTCGGAAATATGAATATTTCATTTCATAACTAAATATCAATTTTAATTGATAAAATCAACAAAATACAAGATGCATACATGTTATTATATGCCAAAAAGCAATTTTAAAAAATAGGCCATGATGACTTTGGGGATTGCCTCATAGGGCCAGTTCTAGTGGTGGGGGGCAGTGGGGCTGGGGGGGCGGTCAAAGGGGCGTGGCGGGCCGGAGTCGGCCTGCGGGCCGTAGTTTGATGACCCCTGCTATAGTGGATACCAGACAGAGACAATGAGCTGTGTGAGAGACACAATAAAAAGTATACTGTGAGAGTCTGGGTATGGGTTAATAGGTTTTACCTTTTGAATTTCAATTGAATTTCCTTTTATTGTCATCAAGCAGTGAAACACAATGAAATTTAGGTGCATCTTTCCCCGATAATTTAAAATGACCAAAGAAATATACAAAGCGTAATTCAAGAAAAAATAAAATAAAATAAAATATATATATATATATATATATATATATATATATATATATATATATATATATATATATGAAGGAGGTAGAGAACAAATATGTAAAGAAAAAAAGTAATCTACAAATACACCACAGATGTTACTAGTTTAAATTCACACTCACATTGATACATTGTGCAGATTTTCCCTACAAGGCGTTTAAAGTATTCTTGTTGCTCTGACCATTACTTATTCATTATTCGTGTGTTTGATTGGGACTGTGCATATTAATGAGCATAAAGTACACGGTTGTTATAAGGAGTAGTCCCCAGACTTAAAAGAAAACATGAAACCAATATTACAGAGACAGTACAGCAGCATCAGTTATAAATATGATGCAAACAACAACTGCAATAAAATAACAAGGTCAAGCTACCCAAAAGTGCGAGATTTAAAAATGATTTCAAGGCAGTGTCTGTCATAAAGTGCTTGTTGTTGAAGTGTCTGCTTATTTTTTGTGAATAGGATTTCCCTTCTGATTCTTATTCAACCACTGAATATGTAATTGTTCACAAAATGCCAGAAGCTCTCTGTCTCTGAGTGTAACTATCTGTGTCTAAAAAAAAAAAAAAAAAACACCTAGTGCAGTGTTCACCTTGTTGGACCATAATCAAAATATCTTTGACTAACCAAGTAGTGTGGAAACAGTGGTGCCACTAATATGAAGTTGGACAGTGTTGGCAGGTTCAGACTGACAAACCTGATCAACATCAGCCACACTGAACACCATCACACATATGGATGTTGCCAGAATATGCTGATTGCAGAGACATGCCTGAAAGATTTAACTTCCATCCATGGCCCAGCACACAGGCTCTACCGAGGGTTTTCTGCCAAAGATGAAACTGAATGAAATCACATTGCATCACAAACGTACATTCGCCGGATCTGTCGTTTGACAGACCACACTGTGTGTAACCTTTGTGTCTCTTCTGTGCAGAGCCATACACTGTACGTGAGGCTCGCATCCATGTGCGTCACATCAGAGACCTGCTGAAAAGCCTGGACCCCTCAGACGCCTACAACGGAGTGGACTGCAACTCCCTCTCCTTCCTCAGCATCTTCACTGACGGAGACCTCGGAGGTATGACACCACAGCCATGGAAAAGGCAGCGGTGTCGCCTTAAGTGATCTGTTCATGGAAGCGGAGGCTTTTTGACATTCAGACGTTGGTGTCTCTGATGTGAATGATCCACACAGCTCTGTTGTCCATCAGGAGGTTTTCCTGAGGGACTTTTTTAAACCAACAGCACTGAATTTACACTTGTGCTGTGTTTAACTCCAACCAGAAATGTTACTATATACAATGTAGGAATGTTGCTCTCGCGACTCTTACATAAAAAGCACAAGAGTGTTTGTTTAGATTTAAGAGAAACATGTTCAAATATCTCCAGATTCATGTAAAGGAGTCCAAATTGAAAGAGTCTTCACAGTATCCTCCTACACAGAAGTGGCAGATGGACTAACCCTAACAGCTGGAGTCCTGCTCAGCCTTCTGCATTTTAACATACTGATGATGCGGAGTATTACCTTGCTCCTTCTTATGTTGTTGCAGATAGTGGCAAGAGAAAGAAAAAGGGCAACGAGCTGGAGCAGATTGACTGCACCCCACCAGAGCACATCCTGCCTGGCAGCAAAGAGCGCCCCCTGGTACCCCTCCAGCCACAGAACAAGGACTTGAAGGTGAGCAGCAGCAACAGGCCAGACTGGCACCAAATAAGCATGTCATATGAGGAGTGTTATGTTTAAAAACCTTGATGACTTTGGATATCCCCAACAGCCTATGCAGTGCCTGAAGGTCCTGACAATGAGTGGCTGGAACCCTCCACCTGGAAACAGGAAGATGCATGGTGACCTCATGTACCTGTACATCGTGACTGTGGAGGAACGTCATGTCAGCGTCACTGCCTCTACACGCGGCTTCTACCTCAACCAGTCAGTCAACATTACAGCTGCACGGTGTCACTGCAGATGGCACTATACCTTCAGTTTGCACACAAAGCATTTCACAGAGCTTATTATTCAGAGTTGTAGTGTTCTTCAGTATTCACAATTTTAAAACAACAAAACCTCAAGGAAGTGAAAGAGGTGTCTACTGTGAGTAAAGTTTTGTTGGACACACGCGTCACAAATTCTCCAGTAGTATTTAGTATAATAGATAATACTGTGCATGGAATTGCACTTTCTGTAAATGGAGAGGACAGTGCATTAAGTGTTGATAGAGATACAGTGGCCTATTAGCAGTTTCAGCATCCTAATTTTGGATCCCTACAAAAGCTTAGCAGTCAAATTAATGATGTAATTAGATTACACTGCAAAGTACACTTGGGCAAGATGATGCTGTGCTCAGAGTAGGGCTGTCATTCTGTTTCTAACAGCTTGATCACAGCAGTTACACAGTTGTAAAGCTGGACACAGTACATATTTGGTTTCTTTTTGTTATAGATAGATGTAAAGACACACATAAGAGCAAAAATTGTCAAAAAATAAGTTGGGTCCCTACAGGAGGACAACCCACACTTTTTAAATTCTGGATGGTTTTTTCTCAAGGAAGCAGATTTAAGGTTGTGTTAATGTGAGCTCTGATGGTGTGCCTCTATATTTTCCAGATCCACTACCTACACCTTCAACCCCAAACCAGCCAACCCCAGCTTCCTGAGCCATTCTGTGGTGGAGCTGCTGAGCCAGATCAGCCCTGCCTTCAAGAAGAACTTCACTGCCCTGCAAAAGAAAAGGTGACGGTGTCTCTTTACCTTTTCATTTAATTGACTATTCTTACTGAAAGGCTTATTCTTGTTTGAGTAGTTAGAGTCATTGCTCATCCTCTGTGATGTAAAAAGAAATGCATGATTACTCAGGAGCTTAGGTTGTATTTGAACAAATGCCGCTCTTCTCCTTTTTGAAGTTCTTCTTCTCTAGAATCACTGAAGTTAAAAGCACGTTGACTTTTACAGTCGTATTAAAAATAAAGGACTATGCAAGTAATGTCTTGTGTTCTCCTGTTGTCCTGTGTTATTGCTGCAGGGTCCAGAGACACCCCTTTGAGAGGATAGCCACGCCTTTCCAAGTGTACAGTTGGACGGCTCCACAGGTCGACCATGCAATGGACTGCGTTCGAGCTGAGGACGCATACACCTCTCGTCTGGGTTACGAGGAGCACATACCTGGACAGGTGAGCACAGCTGTACCCAGCAGCACACCAGGCTGATGAATAATGCAAACATTTTGTCGGTGCTAATAGAGTTTTGTATGCTGACATGTCTCCAGACCAGAGATTGGAACGAGGAGCTACAGACCACCAGAGAGCTGCCCCGTAAAAACCTGCCTGAGCGGCTGCTGAGGGAGCGGGCCATATTCAAGGTGCTGTTAATACTAAAGATATTATAGTTCAGATTTTTTTTTTTTGCATACTTACATACTAAAAAAACGAATCCCAACTGATGTCAATCCAGATGTCTGATGTTTCGTAAAATTAGGGAATGAATGGGTTTTAAAAGATGAGAAAATGCAGGTTATGATTTAATTTATTGATCCTTCCATCCATTCTCCCCCGCTTGTCTAGGTCATGCCTCATGATGTTAGGGATGGTTGTAATATATGACTGGAGTAACAGAAATGTGACATAAATAGCAATAAATTCATGAATTTGGTAAATAATTCATAGATGTTTTTCTTACAATACGCTGGTATTAAATTTAATTTCACGATGGTAATAAAAAGGTCATAAAGTCTGATGGTAAACCTACATAAACCCTACTGCAGCAGATTTGTACATGGAGTTAGATCAGGCCTCTGTCTTCACATTATTGCCAGTGGAACTGAAGATGAAGATGTAATGTAGTTTTTTATAAGCCTTCTAAATCACAGCCTCCTCCCTCTGCTTGTCACCTGCAGGTCCACAGTGACTTTGCCGCAGCTGCCACCAGAGGAGCTATGGCAGTAATTGATGGCAACGTCATGGCCATCAACCCCGGTGAGGAAACACGCATGCAGATGTTCATCTGGAACAACATCTTCTTCAGCCTCGGCTTTGATGTGCGGGACCACTATCGGGAGCTGGGCGGAGATGCTGCTGCCCACGCCGCACCCACCAATGACTTGAATGGAGTACGAGCTTACGGGGCGGTGGACGTGGAGGGTCTCTACACCCTGGGGACAGTTGTCGTGGACTACAGAGGCTACCGTGTCACTGCCCAGTCCATCATCCCAGGCATCCTGGAGCGAGAGCAGGAGCAGAGCGTCATCTATGGCTCCATCGACTTTGGAAAGACAGTCGTGTCTCACAGCAAATATCTGGAGCTGCTGGAGAAGACGAGCAGGCCACTCAAGGTCAGTAACACAGCGAGAAAGTGATTATTAACTTCTGGATGATCCAGTTATTGACACTACATAACTTTGAGTTTAAGGATAACTGGTGGTATTTTACATTTATTTTGATCCTACAACAGGTTTGTGTCTTTTTGATTTCCATTGTTGTGGAAACAAGCTGTAAACAGTTTGCTCCTTCATTATCATAAATGAGTCAATGTACTGTACAGTAATTGAATGTGGGTCAGACCCATATAGATTGTCCTGCTGTCATGGTTACTACTACAGTGAACAGCTGTTTAAGGATATGAACCCCTTTTAGATTGAAAGTATGAATACCTGACATGTCAGTTTAAATATTTGCATCTAAAGCATGGACTTGAGGGAGCCTGAGCTTCGAGCCACAGACAGAACAGTCAAGTTGTGCAATGACAGAAGGCAGAAAGATAGACTACAGACATACAGAGTATTGTCAGGTTTTTCCAGGTTTTTCCTTTAAGGCCTTGAGTTCGACAAATGTCTCCACTCAGATTATGTGTGTTCAGGTCCTCTGTTTCTCCTACAAGTTAATACTGGTTGTAAAATTTAGGTCCAGAGACACAGCGTGCTGAACGAGAAAAACGACACAGTGGAGCTGTGCTCCTCTGTTGAGTGTAAAGGCATCATCGGGAATGATGGCCGACATTACATTCTGGACCTCCTGCGTACTTTTCCCCCGGACCTCAATTTCCTGCCCATGGATGGAGAGGACCTACCTCTAGAGAGCCGGCACCAAGGCTTCCCCCGACATCACCGCCACCGCCTGGCCTGTCTACGCCAGGAGCTCATTGAGGCCTTTATTGAGCACAGGTGGGAGTCTGAGCTGGTGTGTAGTCATGTTCACATGTAGGGAATTTTCACCTCCATTTAATTGTTGTCACTGTCCCTCTCTAGATATCTTCTGTTTATGAAGATGGCAGCGTTACAGCTCATGCAACAGAAAGCAAACAAAGACACTAAGACTGATACACCTGCCATCACAGAAGTCTCAGAAACATCCACAGAAAACAGCGCTGACAAAAACCAGGCACAGACCATTGCATCAGATTCTCTCAAAGCACCAGAGGTCTCCACAGACAGCACAAGCCAGACAGACAACAGCACTTGTGCTGCCTCGCAGGCAGCAACTGACAGTGAAGAAAACTCCCCGAAACCCGCCACAAACGGGCCTCTAGATCCCGCAGCTACCCAGAACGGGGAGTGCAAGAGCCCACTGGAGGGTAAGGAGCTTGAGGAAAGTATTGCAGGATTAGCTCAGGCCAAAGAGCTGGCGGAGACCTTAGTTGCCGAAGATGGATCTGGTATTGGTACGTCCAAAAATACCCCCAAAAAGTAAAGCCAGGACAGTCCAGGGAGAGCTACTTTGGTGAATAACTGCATAGAGAAAAAGTAGTATTTATTCAGAAGTAGTATTAAACCCAAACTGAACTGTCCTCATGCAGCTAATTTTAGAAAGCACGCGTGTGTATGTCTGTGTCTGCAGTATTAAAGTATCAAGTACTGGGTCATAGTGGCTTCCAACCACCTGGCTAGCTGTCCCTGCTCAGTCCACGGTGTGCAGTGGGGAGGAGTGTTGGCACCAATCAAGCCATCTCTCCTTGTTCCAGCCTGTAATACCTTTTCTCTGGGATATAATCAGTTGCAGTATCCATAAAATCCAAAAGCCTCTGGCATGCAAAACATAATCATGTTCAGTCGGTTTTTTGTGTTGCTCAATTGATCCTAAATC
Source organism: Caranx ignobilis (assembly GCA_021432705.1). Lineage (NCBI taxonomy): Eukaryota > Metazoa > Chordata > Actinopteri > Carangiformes > Carangidae > Caranx > Caranx ignobilis. The sequence continues at coordinate 22,940,495 of MU269990.1, forward strand.
AGTAATCTGCTTGTCAAACATGCCAAACTAATCAGTAGTGCTTGTAGTTGTGTGTGTGTGTGTGTGTGTGTGTGTGTGGTCAGTAGCTTTTGAAGTGGTGGTGTGTGTTCATCCCTGGACATGTCTTATTGTTCGCTGAACCAAAACTAACAAAACTAACTGCTGCACTCACACTGTTGATTATTGACCAATCAGTGTTTTGGGCAAATGAAAAATAAATGGAATTACAAGATCAATGATACTGTATCAGGTGATCAGGTGTATTGGCAATTCATATTCCAATAATCACACAATACAGCATGCAGAGTTGGAGGGAAAGAAAATTAGTGCCTGCCAGTACTTAACCTTTGTGCCTGTTTTTCCTACATTTGATCCTGATCACAAACAGATCCCAAAAGCTGTGAGGTTGTTCTCAATGCTTGCAAGGCGGTCGGCTCCATCAGCAACATGTCGTTTGACATTCGCTTCAATCCTGACATCTTCTCCCCAGGTGAGTACAGCAAGGATGATATCGGCACATTAGCTGTACCAAAATAATGATGGGGAAGATTTTAAATAGTGAAAATGTTAAAGTCAAACATAAAATGTTTTAGTAGCCAAATACAAAAAAAGGAGTCAGTTGATCACTGTTAGCTTTAAATATATTTGAAATGTAAATGGATAGTTTGAGGTAAACTGACAAACTTAACTACATGAATAAATAAAACAAAATAATTGGATTTACACATTTTAGTTATAGAGCAGCTACGAGAACTTGTCACTGTCCAATTTTCCGTTTCACATGTAACTGTCCAATTTTCTGTCTCACATGTCTGAGCTCATCAAACTCCAGATTATCTCTGGAGTGATAACACACCTGTTCATAGGATATAATTTAAGTGCACTGTGTGTGTGCGGTGTTCAAACAGGAGTACGTTTCCCCGATGACAGCACAGATGACGTCCAGAAGCAGAAGCAGCTCCTTAAAGATGCTGCTGCTTTCTTAGTGTCCTGTCAGATCCCATCACTGGTCAGTAACACTCACAGACTTCACGTATTCATATTTTAGGTTTTGTGTCTAAATTTAAAGTTGCATGTGTGTGTGAGCAGGTTAAAGACTGTTTGGACCACAGCGCACTGCCTATGGATGGAGCCACACTGACGGAGGCTTTGCATCAGAGAGGCATCAACGTTCGCTACCTGGGCACTGTTCTGGAGTTTATGGACAAGACCCCTGCTAAAGCCCAACTCGAGCACTTCTATGTAAGTCTGACTTTCTAGATATGACTATCACACAGTTTGTCCTTGTGTTTGCTTGTAACCTTTTTTTCTCTTCTCATACTTTAGAGAATAGGAATCAGTGAGCTGATCACTAGATGTGCAAAACATATCTTCAAGACATATCTCCAGGTTTGTAACTTTGAATATACATGATCTAGTTTCTCTAAAAGACAAAGAAACTTCAATCCGTATTCATTCATGTTTTTCCTCATTTTTTGCCATCATGCAGGGCGTGGAGTTGTCTGCCCTCTCTGCTGCTGTAAGCCATTTCCTCAACTGTTTCCTGAGCTCCTTTCCTGATGCTGTAGCCCACCTGCCGCCAGATGAGCTGGTGTCACGCCGCAAAAGCCGCAAACGACGCAACAGGGTCCCTGGCGGTGGAGACAACACGGCGTGGGCCAGCCTGACACCCAGCGAGTTGTGGAAGAACATTGCCTCTGAGGCCCAGAGCTACTATCACTTCACCATCCAGTGGTTAGAGAGACATCTATTAATGTGATGCAAGTGTTGAAGATAATGAAGAAACAGTTTCACCTGTTCTTTAGTGACAGATATCCTCTTCTTGAAATTTGTTCCTGTTCAGTGAAAGTGTGGACCAGGTGGTGGAGAAGTACAGCCTTCAGAAAACCACTCTGCTCAGAGAAATTTCTATCAAAACTGGCATCCAGGTAACACCTCTTTACTCCATGATGATCCCCTCAGCACCACTTCACCAAATAGTTTCTGCCATGTTTCCTCTACTTTTACGTGTTGTCTATGTCCCCTTTTTTTCGTGGCAGATTCTTATAAAAGAGTACAACTTTGACAGCCGCCACAAGCCTGCGTTCACAGAGGAGGACATCCTCAATATTTTCCCTGTTGTAAAGCATGTAAACCCCAAAGCCTCTGACGCCTTCCACTTCTTCCAGAGTGGACAGGCCAAAGTACAGCAAGGTATAACGTGCATATTTACTCCAGAATAACAGAGCAGTCATAAACATTTTGGCAAGACTAATCTTTTAACTGAAAATACGTGGGTCAGTGACAAACGTTTTTTTTTTTTTTTAATAAATGAAAAAACAGTTTTAAAAGCATGCATCAGATTTATTAAAATGTACATTTGGTGGTCATGTTAGTTTTATGTCATTTGAAATGACATTTGAACCGTCTTTTATACCAAAAGTAAGACTGAATGCCCCTGAAAATGGCAAATGGTGTAACCACAAAAGAATGATAAATATTGAATATTTTATCCACCTCCTGTGGATTTAAGTTTACCTATAAAAAATACATTTTCTTCTGAAAACATTAAATTGAAATAGATTTTTTGCTGTGTTTCTCTATATGAATTTTAATTAATTTTAGCAACATTGAGCAAGACTTGTCCCATAAACACAGCTTTTCTTCTAAATAATGTGACAAATGATGTAAAAGTAACATAGTGTTGCAGTGCAAAAGTCACATTTGAGTCCAGAGTTGTTTTCCTGTTTCCTTTTATGAAAAAAAAAATGGTTACACCATTTGACACTGGGTTGCATCATGTCATTGATCCATGTATCTCTGATATTTTTCACGACACTTCCTCTTTACTTCCAGGTTTCCTGAAGGAGGGCTGTGAACTGATCAACGAGGCTCTCAATCTCTTCAACAATGTCTACGGACCAATGCATATAGAGATCTGTGCCTGCCTGCGCCTGCTGGCACGCCTTAATTACATCATGGGAGACCACCCTGAGGTGGGCCTTCATACACTTACTTACCTTGTCTGTAACATTCACCTCAGACTCCTGTTGATTTTTATATTGTTGAATGACATTTGCACATGCACCTGCAGGCTCTGAGCAACCAGCAAAAGGCTGTTCTGATGAGTGAGAGAGTCCTCGGCATTGAGCACCCCAACACAATTCAAGAATATGTAAGTTATCACATCCAGAGAGGAATCTTTCTGGCCCATGCATCAGCTTCTTGCTTCTTCTGTCTTGATTTTGTCACCCACATTTTCTTAGATGCACTTGGCTCTGTACTGCTTTGCCAACGGCCAGCTGTCGACCGCCCTGAAGCTGCTTTATCGTGCCCGTTACCTCATGTTGTTGGTTTGCGGGGAGGACCACCCAGAGATGGCGCTGCTCGATGTGAGTGCAATCTTTTGACTTTTATTGAATCATTGTAACCAACAAAAGATAAGTAAATCTTTTTTCAGCTGGTTGACTGGTGCTCTCACAACAGACGTTAGACTTAATGGTCATGGTTCTGCCTCCACAGAGTAACATTGGGCTGGTGCTACATGGAGTGATGGAGTATGATTTATCCCTGAGATTCCTGGAGAACGCCTTGACCATCAACACAAAGTACCATGGACCGCGGTCCCTCAAAGTGGCCCTCAGGTTGGGGGAAGGTTCATCATCAATAAGTATGTAGCTAGTGAAACACTAACTTGCATCATAATTAATATGATGTTTCTGCTTTTCTTCTTTTTGTTCCAGCCATCATTTGGTCGCCAGGGTTTATGAGAGCAAGGCCGAGTTCCGCTCTGCACTACAGCACGAGAAGGAGGGCTACACTATTTACAAGAACCAGGTAGACCCCACAGGACTCCACATACACACACTTTTCTTTCATTAAAAATATCACTGCATCACATTCATCAAATGATTTTCCCCTCTCAGATGGGTGAGACACATGAGAAAACCAAGGAGAGTTCAGAGTACCTTAAGTATCTCACCCAGCAGGCCGTGGCTCTGCAGAGAACCATGAATGAGATCTATAAAAATGGCTCAAATGCCAGCATCATGCCCCTCAAGGTGACTGATTGGAGTCAAACATGTTTTATGTTTCCATCTGATGCACAACAAAGGTTTCATACTGATGTTCTGTTCATCTCTGTCGTATTCTGCAGTTCACTGCACCCAGCATGACCAGCGTTCTGGAGCAGCTCAACATCATCAATGGCATCATCTTTATACCTCTCAGGTAGAGTCACAATGAGTGTCACAAATATGTAGGAATTCATAATACACTGAACACCTGGAGGTATCCAACAGCTACTTACATCGTTTTTTTTTTTATCATATTTTAAGCAAAAGTTAGGAATTTTTGTGGTCCATGATATCAGCTGAGCTACTTTAATAGAGTTAAGGAAAAAAAAAAACATTAAAATGGTCAAGCTGTGTTTTAGCTGTGTCCTCTACAGGAAGTTTAGATGAGTCCAACATGGAACACTGATCCTTATTGTTTTTCTTTTCAGCCAAAAGGATCTGGAGAACCTGAAGGCAGAGGTTCAGAGGCGGCAGCTGCTGCAGGAGCTGGGAAAAGGCGAGGAGCCGACTGAGGACAGCCCACTGGAACTAGAAGACAAAATTCCTATTGATTAATCCAGAAAAATCCTTTGATGCACAGCTACTTTCTGCTATTTGGGGGGGGGGGGGGGGGGGGGGGGACACAGCTTTGTCACTGGGCCTGTGGACCCGAGAACCAAGTGGTCTAAATCAGTATTGAAATTAACAGGGGAGGGATGGGTGCAGGCAGATCGGAGAACAAACTGTGTGA